>JAECUM010011873.1:0-33115 GCA_016617855.1 Megalonaias nervosa | reverse complement strand
ATACGTCAAAATAAGCGTAAGTGTATACTGAAAAATAAGCGAATACGGAAAAATAAAGTCTTAAAATCAAATAAAATTATATGGAAAGCTCACATAGGCCCTCTAGTCGGAGTTTCATCTGACCCTTCCCACCACGTTTTAGATATTTTGACATTTATATGAAGGTGTGGGGTCAAAGCCAATTGCCTATCGAAAAATTGGAATTCGCCTCCATGGCGGCATGGGGTAGCCGCGTACTAGCAGGACTAGCAAACTTAAACGATCTTAGGTTGAGCCATACCTACATGAAATCGATAATAAGATGCTTTAGTTCTCATAAATTGGGAGTATAATATTCACGATATTTTTGATACGCTGAAACTATAGCGTTGATGAAATTTAACCGGGTACATAAATTTCATGGCTAGTCACATGAGTACCCAAGTCTTGCAAAATACATGCCCGTGTCAACAGAGGTCCAATACTCACGTGATATCCACAATAAACCCCTTTCCAATGTTTTTGTAGAAAATATTCAAAATATTATTCTCAATTAATTTTCCACCACCCCCACCCCCGACACATAATTCCAGGTTTATTCATTCCAAAACGACTATAAACCTGTTGTTGCTGTTTTAGTGGATTTAACGACATTCTTCAGCAGTTATGCTCAAGCAAGATAGGGATAACCTTGAAGACAGGTCTTTTTTGCACCATTCCATGTGATCATGTGATAACGTTTTGCATGATATTATTGGTATTTATGCAAAGCAGATACCGAAAGGTATCTTGCGTATCTGGCATCATTATAATTTTAGCGCGTGTTTCAAGGTGAGTAAAAGAACGACTAAATCTTCAAATTACATTTGAACCTTTTAATCGGCCAAAATACATTCTCCGCACATATATTTTTAAAAAGAACAACAATTTAAACCTATTTTAACATATTTAAAAAATTTAACTGCTGCGCCTTCCTTGAAAATGAATTTTCATTTAAGTGTGTGAGACTGTTATTCAAGGAGGAAGAGGCAATGACCGACAACATACCGGAAGTAGCACCTGAATATATTAACCCTGCGCAATCGCAGCTTATTTTGGCATATCATACATGTATTTGGCGGCGAACACGAAACAAACGCTGAAGAAAATAGCCAAGTATAATTTTTATTTGGAACTTGCCAATGCCAAGTTTTGACATGGAAGAATGCTGTGTGTGATTATGTGGTGTATCTAAATAAGACTGCACCATGGACATTTCTGTCTCAGATCTGCCTCCTATTCAAAACTAATGACACATCATTTAAAATTATTGTTGAAACATTTATAAACTTCCTCAGAATTTTATATTTCCAAAGTAAAAGACAGTTCATTTTATTGTTAAGTTATGAATTCCTGAAGTTCTTAGAGAAAATAAAATTTCTAGTTGTTAACGTCTTACGGACTCGACAATAAGTTAAACATGGAAAGTGCATCAACGTTTGATCCCAATTCGGCACATCATGTAACAATTTCATAACTTGCCAATCGCCAGATATGTAATTTTGAAAGAACCGATCGCCATCAAAAGGCATAAACATCTGGGCTGCTACTTTGATTGTTGTTAGCGCCAACATATAGAATTATAAGTTATAAAATACGACTTATCCCTTCGCCATCTTGACGAAGTATCATTAAGCATAGTCTCAATCTTTAATGTACTACTCAGTTTCAGGAACTAGGACGCGTGACATTGAAATAATGGATAAAAAAACGCATTTTGTGTTGTTTTTTTTTATTCGTCTGGATTGTATTTCTATTTGGGAGTAAATCAAAGCGATGTGAATTCCAATGCACAATCGGAGACGATTTACTCCAAATTATCGTACATAGGAAATAATCTGAATACATGTTTTAGATGTCTTATTATTTACTTATAAAAATGCATAAAAACCTTAACATTTATTTAGTTTAAGGTATTATAAGAACTGTTCTCACGTTTTACATTTTTGCAAATTCGCCTTTGTTGAGGAGAAACGATTGATCTCTAAAATATCGGAAATTTTGAGGATAGGATATTTTAGACTTGAAATTTTGGACAGCTTCTGTCGTAATATTTTAGAGTTTACGGTGGAAAAATATAAATGTGTAATAAAGAGACTATGATAAATCCAAAAATGTTAATAATACTGCTTGAAAACACACTGGGTGTGTTTGTTTGCCCATAGGTAGGTGTTCGTGACCTTCACCTATCCCCTTTCCCTCTTCTGTTTTGTCTGTAAAAGTGATCTGTAATTATGTGCATTAGTGACCATCACTTAACTCCCCTTTCCTTCTTTCATTTTGTTTGCAAAGTGGGTGTTGGATTGTAATTATGTGTATTAGTGACCATCACATGGCTATCTTAACTGTCCTTAAGAACGTGTGTGCATCTGAAAGAATATGTATTAGTGCTCTTAACTCTTCGGATACTTTACATCACCCTTACACAAGAGTATGTAAGCGTGTTTGTGTTGGCTAGTAAAGGTGTGTAATTGTCAGTATGGAAGTCCGTTGGTCAGTGAAAACGTTGACTAGCCAACAAGACTGTATTGGTTAGTAAAGATACGTTTTGTTCAGTAAGGTTCAGTGCTTTACTGTTGTTATTTCTTTCTCGCATCCAATTTCTATTTTAAAATATACGCTTTTACTTGAAAAATTTGTTGAAACGTTTTAAATAAGTTTAAAATTTTTGTACAATTAATTTAAAATTTGCTAAGCAATTATTTGTACAAAATCTTAAATTTAAAAAAATATTCGGTTGTAATTTTACGCTTTTAATTTTTCCATTTTTCTTTTCTGTTCTATTTTAATTTGCTACAATCTTCACTTTGGTTACTCTTTTATAAAAAAATAAATAATGATTTTAATATTTTTAGATCTAATGTTTGGTTCTAGTTTTTGAAATCTTTTCTCTTCAAATGTTATGGTTTTATGTTTGTTTAAAGTTTTTAAATTCAGAAATTTGCGTAGTGTTTGTTAAATTCGGTTTAGAATTTATGTAATACCTTAAGTCTCTGCAATATGAACAAAATAATCCACCCTTTATTTGTCTCCAGTAAATTCTGTCAGTTTGGGAAGTTAAATACTTTACGTCGAGGCCATTTTAACAAAATATATTGTTTTTCATTAGTGTCATATACATTCAGCGTCCGTGTCGGAATTATGACGATGCTTAATTTAGGTCATATTCATAAAATATTCCGGGCATTTTAGTGTCTGCTATATTCCGTGTCAGTTTCGGAATAAGTTTTAATATTACTTTTAGTCATTCGCATCATTGAGGTCAAAATGCTTATAGCTGCTACTCGGACCACTTAGACTATTTAGAAAATAAGGATTGGCCAGGAATTTAAGAATTTATCGAACTATTTTTCGGTCAGTTATACAGTCAATCCAATTATAGAAATAGCCGATGTGGTCCAAATAGATTGCTACTTCATTTTGCAACGAAATTTCTGGCAATCAAAATGCAAGATTTTTCTGTAAATTACTGGAATGACATTCGAGGGAGATCTGAAATATTGTGTGATAACATTGTTTTGTTTCTTTGAACTTGTCAATAAATTTAATGTCGATAGACAAAACAACGTTCCAAAAATGATTTCCGGCTGTATGTGCAGCACGCTGAAGAACTGGAGTATATGTGTGTGGCGTAATAATAGAGTGATGTAAAAATATCGGAGGAGAAAAACAATTCTACTATTGAGTTTAGTGCTTACTGTAAAATAAGCACGCTCGTATGGTACCCTATCGACTGATACCAAGGCAAACTTGGATAAACCGTAAGGTGTAATTCTTTTTGATATCTTGCAATCTGAGGTGATTACATCGTTTTAAAAATGGTTGCGAATCCATGGAGGTGGCCAGCGTCCTGGAAGACCGTTTTCTGCAATTAGTGAGAGGAATGTGGCTGTTGTTAACGGGAAAAAATTAAGGAAGATGCTCAATACAATAGAAGATAATTCGTCGGCTGTTTTAATGTAATATAGAATCATTTGATGCCACTGTGCAAGATGGGATCCACATTTGTTAACGGTTCATTAAAAACAGACTCGGATTGAAATCGCCATAAAGCTATTAGCCAAATATGAAAGTGTGACTAGCGACGTTTGAATGACATTGCCACAGGTGATGAAATATGGACTTAGGATTTTGTCAAAAAAATATTGGCATAAATGCACAAAATATAGGTCCTATAGAGAATAATACGAAAGTTCATCAATGTATTAATATAACACATACAGCAATCCATACAAATTAAAACAACATGACCATAAAATAACTTATATGGGTTATTTAATTGTTTTTACTTACATATATAAACGGTCTAACCTAATATGACAAATTACAACGATGCTCAAAAGATTCCCTGCTCTAACTGGCCAAAAGACATGTAGTAAACAATGTTGGGTTCATGTGACGATATAATTATGTAGTAAGCATGTGTTATATGGCATACTGGATATGGCAATCCAGCTTCCAAACTAACCGTAGAAGGTCGAATTTTGCTCGGGCAATCTCAGTCTTGCAAGGCACATGACCGCTAGAAAGTTCAAGTTCAAGTTCACGAGAGAGAGAGAGAGAGAGAGAGAGAGAGAGAGAGAGAGAGAGAGAGAGAGAGAGAGAGAGAGAGTTTGTGTGTACAGTATTTGTGGATTATATACAATATAATCTCACCACAGTACATATATCGGCATCTTTATTTATGTTTATAAGTATCGCATTATTTATTACCTAACTGGGCACAGTTTCTTCCATCTATCAATCCTTTACTTCAACGATATATATTGTCGGTCCTTTACTTCAACGATATATACTGTCAGTCCTTTACTTCAACGATATAGACTGTCAGAGTCTGTCATTCCATATTATAGTTTGTATCAAGGTCAGTCCAACAGACGTGATAATGTGAATATTTACTTTCAACGCAAATTTTGTCAAGACAAAACTAAATATTTATATTTTAACTTATCAGTTACATTTTACTTGCCGTACCCTGATCAAGCTCACGTTTATAAAATTTGTAAAGCACTGTATATTTGCAGTGATATGTGGACTAGACTGGCGCATATGGTATAGGTTTCTGGGTTATTCATTGTAAATCTGCAAAGGAATGCATTAATTAAGCATTGAGCAAAACACCAATATGACAGCAGCATTAATTAGTATATTATTATTAATATGATCGTCAGAACAGAGGTAGTGTGCTAATGATCAGAATGATAAAATATGCAAGACAGTATGTCTACATGTATGTAGAGAGTTTAGCTTCACAGCCACAAAATGTTGGAATCCCGGCCATTTAGTGCCAAACAAACGCAGTTAGCCCCGCTAACAAACACCCAAATTCCCCCCCCCCCCAAAAAAAACAACAACAAAGCAGCAAATGCCTCAAAAGGGTAAAATACGTTAGTTACAAAGTCAAATGTTTTATAGAAACCGCACTCTTCTAAACGTACAAGTCCCGACTGACACATCATCACTGGACGCATCACTTGTCATAAAGGTTGTCTCCAGCAGATGCTATCGAATGATGCATGAAATAGCAAGAAATGTAGACAATTACACCTTTCCTGCCATAGACATACAAGTTCCAAACATACCAGTCAATATCCAACAGAGCTGGCTTTATGTAAATTTGACGTCACTGAGGATTATAAATTTTAAAATTGCAAATCAAACAAATTTTACTTAGCTTAAGAAAGAGCAAGTCAAAGCAAAAGAATTGCAAAGGTGTCTTCAGAAACAATAACTCTAGTTCCATGGAGCCAAAATTCTTAAATAGGATTTTAGTCGGAGTTCATACTTCATATTACGGCATTACCTATCAAACATTTCCTCCCCTCACTGTTACCGTATATGTAGCGATGACCAACCGGGCGTTAATCTTTTCTTGTGCTTTTGTAACTGATATTAAACAAAGGTCAAACCACCAAAGCGAACTCTGTGGATTTGATTTCTGACGGCAATATATCGATAAACCATCCAATAAAACACAAGGAAAGAGGGAAACTGTTCTTCACCTTCAGCTTTTTCTTCATTTAGAGAGGTAAATGTAATTTGTGTACTAATGCCCGTCTCACAGGATGATGCCAGGAATAAAAATCCTTCGTGAGTAAACACAGACTTGCGCCGATTAGATTAACTGAGATATGATTAACAGCAGTGGTAAAAAATATCGAAACGCGATTGTTTGATAAATTCTTTAAGAATATATTTTCGCAGAAGGACTAGTTTTGATCTTTAAAAATAGGAACCATAGACATGTACATACTATGCGCATATCCAGCATTGGCTGCCTCAAACTCGTGTGCTTTTTAAGTATATGTAAGGGAAAAAAATGGCGGTATAAGTAATGGGTACATTGTGTTTCCCCGGATTATGGTGCAACCGATATGCAACACTGGCACTAATTGTTAAGCGAGAGTTCCATGGCATTTGCAACTGTTTACACCCAGGATTTGATGAAATATTCAGTCGTGCTATTGTTACGAGTATGTTCTTAAAATAAGGTACAGAAAAGAGTGAAATACAATAAGCTTTGTAAAATTTAACAAATAATTTATTTCCCTAGAATACAAAGTGAAATGAGAAAAAAGAACTTACTGTATTGCGAATTAAATCCCAAAATAATCCAAGAATTACAGACACAAATCCTAATAATTCAAAGTCTTGAATAAAACTCAGTACAAATCCCGAAGAGATCCAAAACTGAAGGCGATGACGTGTCTGTTATAGCTTATGAAGTACTGATGTGTCAACAGTCTTTTGTTGAATCACAGTAATATAATTCCAGGTTTGAATTCAGTATAATTTCCAGTGAATGTCTTTATCTAAGAATTTTATCAGAGCACTTTTGTATTTCCAGAGAAAATAATCACTTGCATTCAATTAATTAAAGAAAATAAAATTCAGTCCAAACTGGTCACAGCATAATACAACTTGAAAGTGCTAGATGTTAAAGCACGAGTGACCAAGTCCTCACAATTACAAGATTATATAGTTCTCTATATTTCTCAGGTCAAAATTAATATTTTCTAAAAAAAAATTACCTAATGGAAAACAACCTTCCAGAATGATCTAATGAACCTTGCTTACTTACAACGCAATAACCTGTAAAATTCATTTAGGAAATTCCCAAAACCCGACTCAGATTAACGTATTTACTCCTTCTTGTTTACCTGAATAATAATTCTAATATTAAGCTCATACACGTAGAGAATACTTTAGCTATGTATTAGTTGTTGACATAAAATGAAATAACAAAAATTAAAAACAAGTTAATCAGGTCAAGCTGAAATGAACTCAATTTTTGACAAGGTCAAGCCCAGCATACAATGTTACATTACAATAGCATGTAATGAAATAAAAATTTTTAAAACTAACTAACAATTAAATTAAATATATGTAATAAAATTGTTAGTTTATACTTGTTTTTGTGTTTGGTTTTTTCGTTGTTGTGCAACAAACATGTACTTTTGCCTACATTATATTGGTTTTGCTTGTTATTTAAATAGTCTGTTTAAAAAAAAAAAACTCTATCGTCGGGGTGGAGAAAACGAGAGCTGTCCGTGTGGAGGCTACAAACAAATAAGAGCCGCACATGTGCCATTCTCCTCTAAATCTGGAATCCAACTGATACAAATTTTCTCTCTTTGTTATTACAAGTATTTTGTTATCAGAATTTGTTATAAGGGAACTTTTTGAATATATTCACTTCACATGCAGTGAAACGTGCTCTACCAGACATCTATTTATTATCGACAATATTCTTCATTTTATCTCCGTATTTCAAAACGTGTCAACAGTCAGTGATGTAACCTGATCAAAATATTGTGACAGATAAAAATGACGATTTCTATGTCACAAACCCATTGTAGATGAATTATTATAAATACATCGGTATGTTTTGCAACTAAAATTTTAAAATCACATAATATTACCGAATAAAACCGCATAATTTTTAACAGCATTGATAGTTACTTCCCATTGTCAGCGTAAATAGCTCTTGTAAAGTGTTCTTTCAGTGCAGCAGATGCACTCAGTATTCATCACTAACAACCATAAAAGCTGTTATTAATTATATATATTAAGTATTTATGCAGCGGGTTTTTTTTTTTTTTTGTTTTGTTTTTCTAGCTTCACCAGCCCTTTATAGGGGAGGCAGTGATATAGAATGCTTTCAAGAGAATGTATCCGCCGTTCACAATTGAGAAAGTGCTAAAAATTGCTCCCAAATGGCCGTTCCAGAATTCTTCACCAGCCGTTCACGGGTTGAGGTAGTGAGTGAAATTGCTCCCAAAAGGGTTGTGCCAGAATTCCTCAATAATCACTTTCATTAAATTATTCATACATAAGCTTTTATCAGATTTAACAGACCTCTATCCCTCCAATTATGATATACAAAATTAATTACCCCCTCAAAACGTTTCCTCCTCTCGTTATAGACGTATAAGTAGTAATAGGGGTCGATGTGGGAATGTATGGGAAAGCTGTGTTATAAAGGGTCGAGGTTTTATGGGAATGTATAGGAATTTAACGTTATGGGCCGCTATGGGAATGTGTAAGAGTTTAGCACTGGGTTTGGGTCTATTTGGTGTTTTTGAGAATGTAATATCACGACAAACGTTGGCTCTTGCAATGATAAATGGGAATTTAGCATTATCATTTGGGGCGATATGGCAGTTATGCGAATTTAACATTCTGTTTGGGTCTGTGTGACATTAACAGGAGTTTCATACTAGCATTTGAGAGGTATGGCCCTTATGGGAAATCCATGTTTAAAAAGGGGCTGATGTTTAATGGACCCCTTTTGGAGTTTAATATGACGGATGACACGATATCGGAATATAATATTATGCTTGGACCATTTGACATTACATCAAATTTAGTACGGTATAGTCTTTTATGGGAATTTAATATTGGCAGTTTATGGCCCCATGTAGGAACTTAACATGAAATTTGGAACACTTTGGGGTCTATGAGAATTAACATTCCACACGTTTTCGATTTTTGACATACAATTTTATGTCCAATTACAGACAATAACCACGTTCAGATTCAATAATATCTAATTGTCGGCTTTGTGCACTTTTGACGAATTCGATATCTGAACACTGATATACTGCGCTAAATCATTGCAACAAGTTTACCAACACCTATTTTGTCTGACCAACACGTAGTTGTGCCCCACCAATACCAGCTTGCTAACACATATTCTAACTGGCAAAAATACGTATTATGAATGACCAATACCTATTCTGACTGGCCAATATTTACTGTGACTAACCATCATATATTCTACCAGATCAGCACCTGTTCTGACTGAACAGCGTCTATTCTGACTGGCCAAGACCAGTTTGGGCCCAAAAGGGTCATCATCGATCCGTGGAGCCATATTTCACAGTTATGAAGCCTATTACGAGTTGCTGCTTGATCCATTCGACTTTAACTGAGTCTTTTTCAAAGGTTAAAACAAAACAGAGACAAGACAAACAACAAATACGAAAATGCTTTTAAATTACTAACGTTACATAACTATTTCTACTGGAATAAAAACTTGAAAATTTTGGAAGTTTTGACTAGTTGGCATTAACTTGACTGGTGATGTTGTACATTTGTTTATATCTGCCTACAAATGATTGAGCCATATTGCCATCTGTTTTTTTAAATTTATAAAATGTAAATTATATCCAGGAGATTTCATTGTTTAGCAGTAATAATAGGTGAGTTAGTGACTAATCAGCAAAATGAAAGAATTTTTTTTGAATGAAAATATGCTGGCAGTAAACAAATAATGATTTTATTTGCGCTTGGTTGTCTTTTTCTAGTCGTCTTGGTTTAAGCCCCATGGTTTCAATGTTCAAGACGGAGTATCCAGTGAATTTCCTTTTCCTTTCCGGTTTCGGAACTCCAGTTGGGGTTCCGAGAATGAGAATAGCTTATCACATTAGGATCACACATCGCATCCGACATGGTGGTGTTGCCTTCTTATCTTGCCAACGGTGATATAATCAAATTTTGTGTGAAAGTTTCAACTGAAATCGACTGACCCACAGATGCTGCAGATCAACATCGGATTAATTCTCACGCAAGTGAAAAATGGCCGAATGTCTCAGTTCCAAGGGAGAAATTACATGACTCATACTTCGATGAAACGTCGATATTACCTAGTTTTAATGGCACCCGATGATGTTTAGGACCAATATCTTTCAAGATTCGGTATTATTCATATCATTTAGCGGTATATACGACTTTCTGCATGTAACGGCTCATTAGAGCTTTAAAATAATATACAGTTATTTCTAGCGCAAAATACTAATATGAGGCAAACACAATTTATCATGGAAGCAAGACATTCAAAGAATTTGTACGGATAAATGTTCACATTACATCCATGAACTATAGACTCAGACAGATCGTGTAACATTAAGATGATTGCATATTAGGAATATAGCTGGATGTATGCAGAATGTATAATACCAATCTTGAAAAACATCATTTCTTCCGAACCGAAATTCATGCGCTGCTAGTGTAATTTTTGTGGCGCCGCTGGCTGCAGGAGGCAGGTGGCCGTTAAAAACAGGACATTTATATAGGACCATCGCCACTATGACCAGGTCATTGCTACGTACAGGTGTTGACTACATATAATTATTTTGATTTATTTTACATGCAAGTACTTAATTACATATTTCAACAGTTTACATCAGCATTTATGTAGAAATATGTCAACATATATTCAACTAGTAACTATGATGTGTCAAAAATAATGTCTCTCTCTCTCTCTCTCTCTCTCTCTCTCTCTCTCTCTCTCTCTCTCTATATATATATATACTTATATATATATATACTCTCTCTCTCTCTTATATATATATATATATATATATATATGTGTGTGTGTGTGTGTGTGTGTGTGTGTGTGTGTGTGGAAAATGCATAAACTTAGTTATGGGGTACTTGGCCTGCTGATTAATTGTTGTTTCATAGTTATTCAAAGAATATATATCCTCCTCCCTGCTGTTTGTAATTTCCCAGTATCAGGGAACTAGCATCCAGTCACAAGTGTGCAGCCTGTTTGATGGCGGGTTCATCTGACACTTTTAACTCATGCAACCTCTGAAGTCATCAAGGCATTTGAGTATATAATCTGCCCTCTTGCTGCTTATTGATTCTCGAAAATATCACAACTTCAATCCGACATGTGGCCATTCCACCAGCTCAATAGGGTATTCCCATGGCCATTTATACATACATCTGCAATTTCTGTATAACGTGTTACATATGCTAAAGATAATCTTGATGGTGCAAGCAGAAGTAATCCTATAAGTTACACCTTGCATCTACTAGGACTGTAAATAAATTACTTGTATACTATGATAACGGTTCATCTGAGGGTGCAACACTTGTACAAAAATAACAATAAATAACGCCCACCACCCCCATAAAAATAACACAATAGTAGGACGCCTGTATGCATTCTCTGAAGTCAATCAGGTTCTCTAATTTTAAACCCACAATTATAGAGTTTAATTTAGTAAATTTCAGATCCCATAGACCCAGATGCCGCAATTTTTTTTTTTTTTTTTTTTTTTTTTACTGTGCAGTATATTTGGAACAAGTAGACAGAAAGTAACACGTAATGCAGAAGTATATCTTGTGCAGCTCTAAAGGAAAATAAATAAATAATGAAACTGTTGCAGACCAAAGTAAAATTGTTTTGCTGTAGCCCGAAGCAACAAATCTTTCCGTTGTAAGTGGTTTGATCTCACCGGTGCGTGGCCTAATAGCCTCGAGAGCAGCCAACGCATCGAGGGGGTATATAACATTGATTTACTTGGAAAAATCCTTGAGACGCGATCGCTACATTCGTAATATGAGCACGAAACAACCGGAACCTTTCCTAAAATAATTTTGTTGTTGCGTGTTAATGGTTAGAATTATGCCCTGGAAACGTTTTGCACCACTAGATATTCCAGTCCATAGACCCCTGCCTGCTTGTTAGTCCTATAGTCCCCCTAGATATAAGCTTCCAATACTCTGGTACAGTTCTGTGGAACAAGCTTCCACTACATGTAAAATCTGCTGAAAATATTAGAGTATTTAATAAGAGATATTATGAGCATGTATGTGTTTCTAATAGATAATGGAATTTAATATTTTAATACTGAACATGTTAAAATTAACATTAATTATTGCTATCTTCATATAATGCACATTGTTATACTCTCCTTAGAGGGCCTCAAGGGAGAATAGTCCTTGACTAATGAGTCACCCTCTATAAATAAAGCATTATTATTATTATTATTATTATTATTATTATTCCTTGATCCCCCATTGTCATACTCAAATGAAAATTGATTAGTAATGTTCTTCTTCTAAATACAGTAACTGGCATCAAGTTGGCAAGATTTGGTCAGAGATGACTCTAACAACCAAAATTACACTAGCAGCGCATAAATTTCGGTTTGGAAGAAATAATGTTTTTCAAGATTGCTATTATTAATTCTGCAGACATCCAGCTGTGTTCCTAATCTGCAATCATCTTAGTGCCATATCATCTGCCAGAGTCTATAGTTCATAGCTGTAATGTCCCTCCTGATATGTATGTCGGCGTTAGAATAGTGACAGACTGAATAAAGATAAACCCAGAAGAAACATTTTGTTTGCATGGATCTGTGATACAATACTGGAGTAGGAATAAAATCTTGAAACTCTGCATAACCAGCATGAACCCAGAATACGAATGCAAGAAGGCAACGTGTTTTCGAGGTGAGTTTCATATTTCCAAACGTCAGATGTGGTGCTCCTACAACGCGATGCGAGCCAACGAGCGCAACTAAATATTTGATAAGTTTTTCTCTAAACATCATAAATGGCATTATATGTGAGGCTTGTCTAAAATATTGTCATCTGCCAAATGAAACGAAATTTTGGATAGTGTATCATCACTTGTCGTGAAACATTAGCCTTATCAGAACATATGACTCTTTGGAATTTAGAACCTTTTCTTTTGGAAAATCAGAAGAAAAAAAACTTTGTCTACCTGTTTTACGATCCAGTTTACCGTGAAATTCCTTCAATGTCTTGCTTCCATGATTAAACGTGTTTGCCTCATGTTAGTAGTGCGCGTTAAAGATATCTGTACTTTTAGGTTTACCGTATATGCTAGCTTCTAAGACGAGTCCAACTGAAAAATGCGCCGGCAGATCTGGGTCTATGCAGTTTGTTACGAGTAATCAGGAGAACAAACAACACAGACTGTGATCTGCAGGTGCATTATGCTACGGCAGATCAGGATCTTTGTTGTTTGAGGTTTGTTTCGACTTATAAGCGAATATATACGGTAGTGTTTTTTTTCGTCTCGAATTAACCTGCATAATTCTGCCAAGACAACGGAGTGTACCAGCAACAAGGGCTTATGTTATTCTATCCTCTGATTTCATAGAGACGTAACTTCATAGAATAACCAAAACAGGGAACCGTTCCAGAAGTGTTCAGATAGTTGCACATGGACATATAGACTAATATTGGTTGGAAAGATACTTCAGTTGATTAGAAATAGATGGGAAATGGGGCAGGGGTATACATGAGACTGGTCCTAATTCACCAGTCTACAGCCGTAGCTGGCATGAAACGAATTTACTGTTATATCTTTTCTGCCAGGTTTGTTTTTGTTTTGTTTTGTTTGTATTTTTTTACAATCGGCATGCGCAACTCCGGAAGCTCCACTTCTGCATCTTTATATAAGTACAGTTTCAACTCAAATAAAGTCTTATGTCAGTACGTTAAAACAAAACAAAACCATTTAGGGCGAGAAAAAAATAACCTGATTATATGACAAAATAATTCACAGATCGAGTGTTTCTGTGAGACAAAATCTCCATGAATAACCTTTAACCAAATATCGGTTAAACGAAGGTCTGAAACCCAAACCTCGAATGACACTGATATGGACACACAAGGCTCTAACACCTTATGCATGAATTCCTTCTATTACTCTTAGAATATGCTCTATATCTTTCCATTACCTATTATCGCATTTACAGCATATCTTTCCATAACCTATTTTCACGTTTACATCTTACGCATATCCTGTGCGTAAAATGCGTATACACTGACCCTTACCATACAGACACTATTGTGATGATATGCCCTAAAACCGTACTAGTGTGCATAAGGGAAGCGACGAAAAGAAATCTAAAGACAATATAAATACCAAAGCAACTTGCATAGTTCGCCATTACAAATCTTCGTGCATTTGATTAACTCACCCCACCCACACCCACATCCCACCTGTTACATGTATTTTGCGTCTCCTACGTATTTATGACCAAATATGGATCCAGAGCGAAATCCTCAAAATTATACGCCATCCACAGATGGTCACCTCATAGATATCCTACGTCCTAAGTGTGGGGAATTTCCATCCAGCAATGTAGGAGAAGAGGTGGTTACAGACAGTCATGCGGACGAACAGATGGATCATATCACACTATTCCCTTGCCAAATCTTTAAGATGCATATTCAAAAAAATGTTTTAAGTATAATTTACAAACAACTCTTTTGAACACTTTAAAACTCACACACCTCACTGAAGAAGGCATACAAATCGCTTGATATCACAAGTAATCGTTTAAGCTATCGAACATCTTGCGTTTTGATGGAGTTGCTTCTCAATCGACGCTACAAATATTCGAGATACTCAAACACCCAAAGAGTTGGTCTTGTTCTTTTAAACGAAATAATGAAACGAACTGCAAATAAGACCCCAAATGTAAAATGAAGCTAGATACGAAATAATACATGAGATATTATAGTACAAGGCCATGCTTGTTCCAAGAAAATGACATGGAACTCGAGAAATATTCCCCCTTTCTGAGTCCGAAATAGTTTTTTGGGGTACTACCTTAGAACAATTACAAGTAAGGAATGTGGCATTTGACCTAATGTTTAGGAAATACTTAGTTCAATAAGGTAATAAAGTTTGTTAATATTTGTTATTTGACTTAGTCTTGATTTTTGCGATGATAGTGGAGGTTAGGTTTATTAATTCTCTTCTTTTCAAATTTCGCTGTTGGGGATATCACAAATTCAACCATTTGCATTTATTAGAAAAGCCAACCCTTTATTTGGATATCAAGATCAATTAGCTCCGATTTAAAAAATAATAGATTAAAAAAAAGAGAAAGACTTTTCGTCAGATCTACAACTGTGTAGCTGAAGCGTTATATCAAAACGTCTAACAGATGGTGTTAAGACTGTTTTTGTGGTGGTGGTGGTGGTGATTTTCGTTTACATGTCTTTGAAGTCGTTTTGTATGTTTAAGTCTCTGACGACGCTGGTTCATCTTCGCTAGCCAAGGTTCCGATAACACTATCTTAGGGTTATCGGAACCTTGCCTAGTGAAGATGACGCTGGTTGTGTATGTTGTAACATTCATGTAACTTAGGCTGATGTTACTGATGTCCTTCTGTTGTAACATTCATGTAACTTAGGCTGATGTTACTGATGTCCTTCTGTTGTAACATTCATGTAACTTAGGCTGATGTTACTTCTGTCAGAAAAGTCATCTATGTACGATTCATATAATCTTTATTTCAATTTCTTTTAATGTCCTTTCCAGACTGGTATACAAACTTGATAACAACCGATCAATAATAACTATAGAAATTGGACATTACACGGACACAAAGGAATGTCTCCGAAGTAAACGATTTTGCTTGTAACAAAGGCATGCTCGTTCAAAGCGCTTCTTATCGACTGCTAGAGGCTCATTCTCAGAATAAACAAAGCCAGGTAAATGTTATCAGCAGCGCTACACTCAGTAGACCGCGGCTTATCGTATCTTTCCGTCTGGACGTTCACACAAGAAACACATTACACACATGGCGTCCAACGCATTCATGACGTCCAACAATCAGACAAGATCCTTAGAACAAAATTAGTGGTACCTACAAATCCCATTCTTTGATATGCAGTGTCATTCCATTCTTTTTACTGGCAGGTAAAATCTCAAAAAGCCGAGGTTGTTCTGAAACTTTCTTCACTTTCATACATGCCATTTACATTGATTTCTAATGTCATTGTGTCAACTTGTTTTCAAAACAGCTATATGACTTCCGGACCAAATATAAACATTTGTATTATTATTATTATTATTATTATTATTATTATTCCTTTATCGAGTCTCTAAATCTGCGTCGGCTTACAGTTAGTTTGCTTTCAGTCAATTTGATTAGGTTTGTCAAAGATTTACGTACACTGAAAAATCGATCAGACAAAACGTTGACTTGTAGTAATACGTTGTACTCTTTGACTGTAAAAAGCACAGATCCACTCAATAAAACGAATCACAGAAAAGAAACTAAAATAGAGATAAGATTAATTAAACTGGATTTATTATTGAGCGCAAAAAGTAGCGTAAAGAATCTGATATAATCGAAACCTGCAATATGGAACATCCAAGTAAAATGTTCCACCTGTACTAATGATATATTTCCATAAAAAGATATGTTACTGCCCCTTTCATTTGTCGGACAAATGAAATTTGCATTTCTTACTCAACAAATTTTTCACGGGTTCAGCAATTATGGAAAAACTTGAGCAAATTTTCAGATAATACCAAGCGATGGCCAAACGTCGCATTGCTTTTGATATAAAAGGGCCTGGGAATTCAGAGACAGTCCTGACCTTAACTTCCACTGGTTTAACCTGATCTTTTTCACAATATGTCCTGTTACGTATCGGCTCGTTTAAAGTAACATAAAGAAAAGAGTGACTACAACAAGCTTTGTAAGTTTTAACAAAAATAATTTATTTCCCTAGGAAACACGGTGAAAAGGTAAAAATATGAAACAAGACTTACGATGTACGAAGAAGATCCAAAAATTTGTCCTAAAATTGTGAAAAAAACACATAAGTCCTGTGAATAAACAGTTCTAATTAAAGTAGTCTGAATCTCAATCCCGTTCCAAGATGGCGGATGACGACGTCAGACGAAGGTTTTACACAAGTGTCAAGAATTTTCACTCTGAATCACAATTTGTACTGTCCTGTTCCAATTTAGAAATAATTTCAGCAAATGTCTTTGTCCAAAGCCAGTTGTGTAGTTCTCCAGGGAAAATAATTATTATTTAAAAGGTAGACGAAGTACAGCTATCATCAATAACAAAACACATGTTGTTCTACAAACGTACGAAAGAACAACTCTTTCCAGCACAAAAGAATACCTTCTTCTTAAGGTATTTAGAAACTCTATAAGATGTTACGATGTGACTCTCTAAGATGTTAAAATATGACTCTAGACTATTTCGCAGGTACCTGAGTATTTAAAACAAACTAAAACGTCATTTCATGTACACGCACGAAGAAATCATGGCGATTTCGAAATATCGCCAGCGTAGTATAGAATGTCAACAAGTATTATTAGAAATGACCGCGGTCACAGCCAATCATTTACATAGCTATTTCCAACTGTTTACTTGAATCGACAAAAACCGTCATGCAAAAATCGTGCTTACGCGAGTCACATTTACGTTCTAAATAAACACGATGTTTCTAACAAAATATCAGACCCTGCGAACATAATCATCATCATAATAATAATTATATTTAATGAAATAAAAATGAAATAAAAAATGACATAGAAAGAATTAGAAAGAATTCAAATTTTAACACACATGTAATTTAACTACAGGGTCGTAACAGTCCTAAAACTGTAACACAAGCACAGCAAAACTCACTTTGACCTAAATTAATTGTCAAAATTGCATCACTGAGTAGATCAAAGCATTTCCGATGGGTTTCCAAGTGATCTTTCCAGGCATCGTTAAAGATGATGTCATGGATGCAATCATCATACTTACCTAGACCAAATGTTATCATGTCCATTAAATGCTGGAATGTTGACGGAAATTTTTTATGCCAAAGAACGTCACTTTACATTGATAAATTCCATCTGGAGTTACAAATGCCGAAATTTCCTTTGCTCTTTCCGTGAGCGGAATTTGCCAGAATCATTTTAAAAGGTCAAATTTGGTGACATATTTTGCATTTACAATTTTGTCAATGCAGTCATCGATCCTTGGCATCAATTGGAAAAGAATCTGTCTTGGTGACACTGTTAACTTTTCTCTAGTCAGCACACATAGGAAATGTATTATCTGTTGTAAGTACAAGAATACACGATGAACCACATCCACTTTTGCTTGGTTCTGTACAATCAGTCTCCAGTAAATACTGAATTTCTTTTTTTCAAACATTACTGCTCGAGAGGATTCGTGTTGTTTCACAGGTGTACAATCTCAACGTGATAATAAACTTTATTTGATCGTGTTAGAACAGCAGAAAATATTGCTCATATTCAAATAATAGCTGTTTTAATTCGCTCTATTCATGCGGATGTAGATGATAATGTTTCTGATCCAGACTGTTTATTATTTCTGAAGACTGGTTAAACCAAAGTCATCACAGTCAGATTGTATTCCATCGTTTACATCCTTATTGTTTGGGGCAGGTACAATTAAATTTACTGAAAGATTAACTAGGCTACCTCTACCAAAATACTCTTTTTACATATTTATATGACAAAGTTTTTTCTGTTTGCCGCTTAAGAATGCTAATGATTTAATTTAAGTCATTTACTTTCTTTACAAGGATATAATGACCGTACAGTTTAGCCAGAAGAGGAATATGACGTATTGGCAAGAGAGTTAGAACTCTATCACCAGGCTGAAAACTCCTTTCTTTTGACTTAGTAGAGTGAAGATTAGTTCTTCTACTTTACAGACCTTTGAAAACTTATATTTTAAATCAGGGAGATAGTCCAGAAGATTAATTTTGAAATCTTCATTTCAACGAATTTTCTCTTTCAATAACTTCAATGGTCGATGGAATGGACAATATGTCCAAAAACTAGTTCAAAAACGCTAAAACCCAATTATTCTTGAACTGATTCCCAAACAGCAAACAACGGCAAATGCACGTCTTCAATCCAATCTTATCTTGTACCAAGGTAATATGAAAGAATCATATTCTTCAAAGGTTGATGAAATCTTTCCAAAGCCCTTGAATTTCAGAGTTATAGGCAGAAGATATAAATTGTTTGAGCACCTAATTCAAGCATAACATGCTGGAAAATTCCAGACATAAAATTTAACCCTTTATCAGACTGGACAAATTTGGGAGGGCCAGAAAGTGTAAATAAACTTTATTAAAGCTTTTACTATTCTTTTAGTTTTCAATATTCCTTAAAGGATTTGCCTCTGGAATCTTGTGGACTCACGCGTTATGGTCAACAAGTATTAGTTGCCTGACTTGGTCTTAGGGAAGGTACCGTGTGTGTGTGTGTGTGTGTGTGTGTGTGTGTGTGTGTGTGTGATTTGGATTTTTAACGTAGCTTAACAATTTTTCAGCCATATCGCTACGATGTCTGCAGTGTGGCAGTTTATAGTGATGTCTAGCACTAGGACATCATGCCGCAGACATGTAACATGATGTCCTACTCCGTCACATTATCCTGACACCAGGCCGACCAGTCCTAACACTAACCTCTTAATGCTGAGCGTCAAGCAAGGCAGCTGTTAGTACCATTTTGTAAGTCTTTGGTTTGACTCGGCTGGGGATCGAACCCACCACCTCCCACATCCGAGGCGGACGCTCTAACCACTAGGCCACCGAAACGGTGGTAAGGTACCGATAGAGTCTATCATTAAGCTGCTAAATGATTCGTCAAATGCAGGAATAGGTTGCAGATGAACCTTATGTAACTTCCTACCATTTGACAAGTGTGACACGATCTACAGTATTTAGAAACATCACTTTTAATTTTCGGCTAATAAAAATGATTCAAGATCTTGTGATAAGTCTTGTTGATTCCTAAATGACCAGTCAAGGAAGTTTCATGGGCTAGACGAAGTAAGATTATCTTGTTTATACGGCTTAGGAACGACAGTTTGGTAGTACACTGACAATGCATCACCAGCGGTACCTCAGGTGGTCTCCATTTTCTCAAAAGGACTCCATTTTTGCAAAATAACAGACTGGGACCTGTGTGGCTTCATTCCTCTCAAACTATATCTAAACACACCTAATGCTCTATCATAGATTTCAAAAGACTGATATAAAACAGGAATGGAAAATTATTTACCTCATCCTATCTATACCAAATTAACTCGACCTAAGACACAATAGACTGCCCAGGATGTATGTCATTTTAAATGGAACATCGCTTGCAGAACATTCTAACTTTGTACATAAGGTTAGGCATTCAACTGAAATCGAAGTAAACCTCTTTTAAAAAAAATGACAAAAGTCAGGTAGGCCAAAACTATACCCTCAATTACAGACAGTAGTCCATCATCCATAATGTATAGGCATATTTAGGCATGTTGCGAAACCATGACTGTATTCCTTATATTTACGGCTCATATCGTTTACATATTTATTAATTTTGGAGACTTAAAAAAATTCTTAAAACCCTTGAATATTTGGCATCTAGGTTAGGAGAGAAAAAAAACAACAACATTTTAATCTAATTATCAATCAACCCATTCAAAGAAAAATTTACATATCGTGTTTAAATGGAGTGTGCAAACTGCTTTGATTGAGAAGATATTAAATGTCTGTGATCACTGAAAACAACGGAGAACGGAGAACCAGCCACAATACTAAAATTTACTATTGTCTCAGATGGATGTTCTTTTGCATGCCCTAAGCATGAAAAATAACGAAGAACCAGCTGGCCATAAATGCTGATGATGATATGGAAGTGACGTCGCAATGTTTTCCATGAACGATACACGCGACCAAAATGTTTATACAAACGAGTTGTTATTAGCACTCGTAAGATTATTTCTTTAACGTTATTAGGAAACCCGACGCCTATCAGTCTCTTCAACAAATTCTCGGCCAATGGGCGATTGATACATCAGTTCTTGTATCGATTTAGGTCTCTATCTTAGATATAGGTGTCCAACTTATTCATTAGATGTCTGGTCGATTACTACAATCTAAGACACTCCAGTTATCTGAACTCTTTATGTTTCTCCATGCAAATATATGTTAGTGCCTCTTACATATTCAGAGTACTGGGATATACATCTGCAATATAACTTCTCAGTATCTAATATGTTATATGTAATCTTGAGAACTAGTTTCTAACTCAGATACCAATACAGGATTTAACATTGGAAATAGTGCACTAAGTCATGGACATAATTCAATTACATTCCCCAGGATTCTTGACTATACGCCAAAATAGCTAGTAAAGTATCTCTGAATCTGAAAAAAATGATCGTATCATATTAACGTAGTCGGCAGAATAAACAAGTCAGGATGTAAAACTACATGCAGTCGTCGAATCCAAGACTTGGGATGAATCGCATCAAACTGATCGTATCCAAGGAGTAACCAAGTCGGCAAAATAAACCCGTCGTGATGTAAAAATACACACAGTTGTCTAATCCTTGCATTGTTAAGAACAGGATATAAAACATTGATCGTATCCAGGAGTAACATAGACGGCAAATAAACTAGTTATGACGTCAAAAACCTGTAGCCGCCTGATTCCTAGCCATATGCTAACATTTAGAAGGTATGGCGAAAATATCATGCAGTCTTGATTGATAGTACTGTTTTTATTTTTAAAATGTCTTTAAGTTGTGTAACAGTATGAAATGGACTATCCTATCATTATCGATTTTCGTTTCAGTTACATCATAATGAAAACAATAAACAAACAAACAGAAACACACACACACAAACAGAAGCATCGATTCAAATTTAATCGATATCTGCTCTTTATATACATGCCTCCAGGTATGGATATTGAAACTGTTCGTCAAACCAAGCTTGAAAAATAGATATATGTTGATGTATTATGTATTAAGAACACATGCAAATCAATTTGACCACATTTGACCATCGAGTTACATCCCAACCATGATTGCTATCCCTGATGTATCAGAATAAAGGTCATGAGTTCACTTCCGATATATATATATATATATATATATATATATATATATATATATATATATATATATATATATATATATATATATATATATATATATATATATATATATATATATATATAATCCAGGTTGTATTATAGACATGTTTCGACAACATGTTTATATTCCTAACATGTAACACTCACAATTTTCATATTTTTATTCATCTTGGTGAGTTCCTACAACATTGTTAAATGTTTTGTTCAGTTAGTATCTAGGTTTGGAGAGAAAAATAAAACTTTTTAATCTCAGCCCATTGAAAGCAAAAATTTTACACATCATTTTACATGGGGTATGCAAACATGGTTTTGAATGAGATAATATGTAAATGTCTCTAATCTTTGAAAACAACGGAGAACGGAGAACCAGCCGCAATACTAACATTTACATACTGTCTCAGGTAAACTTTCTTTTGCATGCTCCAAGCATGAAAAATAATGACGAACCAGCTGGATATAAATACTGCTGAAGATATCGAAGTGAAGTCGCAATGTTTTCCATGAATGATATACGCGACCAAAAAGTTGGTACAAGCGAGGTGTTATTAGCACTCATAAGATTATTTCTTTAACGTTATTAGGAAACCCGACGCCTATCAGTCTCTTCAACAAATTCTCAGCGAATGGGCGATTGATACATCAGCCCTTGTATCGATTTAGGTCTCTATCTTCAATAGAGGTGTCAGACTTTTTCATTAGCTGTCTGGTCGATTTACTACAATCATATATCACGGTGCTTAAAATACTCCAATGTCTAGATTATTTTCGGGATTCCAAAGAATTTACAAATTTGGAGTGACCCAAAGACCTGAAACGTCAATGTCATTCAAGACTATCATATACCATGCTCATCTTCAACATGCCAAGCCGTATCCAATGTTCAATGCAAGATACATAATACGGAGTAGCACCATATCATATTAAGGACAGTCCTGTAAACGTATTCTTTTCAGAAGAAGAAAAAGAAAAAAATGAAGCTGTAGAACAGAGATTGCATATTCAAATAGCACCAGTGTTGTTTCGTTTAAAAAGAAAGGGAACGTTTTAGTGAGAAAACGTCTTCGGAAAAGCACTATGCTTCAGTGCTCATATAACAAGACAAAGATAACAGCTATTTTTAGCTCTGCAGTCTGAGCATGGGATCATCCGTCACCTGTCATAAAGTTACACATATTCTATTATCAGATGTGAAACAATAATGCTGCTTTTCTGCAACAATCTTTTTCTGTATATTTTTTAAATTATAAATAATAGATAAAAGTAAACAACTCAGCTTGATTCTGACTGGTTAATAAGGCAGTGAAAGAGAAAAGTAATGTCTTACACGAGATTCGAAATCGAAATTTCTTGCATACACATCGATCACTCTACTAACAGATACAAACTCGTTTGGTGATTTTTTTACGACCATAAGTACCATAAGTGATTAAGTATGAAAACGTTTTAAAACATATTCAAACAAGTATATTTTTGGCACAGTTCATAGTCCAGCATGACATCATTTTGTTAGAAGATTCTCTATTTAAATTCGGGAAAACCCCAACACAATATTAAAATAAAAAATGTTCGTTTTGTTTAATTTAGTTTGAGGGGAAATTTTCAAGAAATTTTGAGGTTGAAGTATGCAGAATATATACAAATTATACTATCATCTTAAAATGTAATTGTTGGTTTTTCAGTGTGGTACAGATTTACAAAATACACAGCCAATGACGAGATATACATGAAATGATCGACGGAGCTAATCTGTTTATCACGTACAGTGCTAAGTGCAAAGTAAATGTAAGTAGCCTTTATATTCGATTAATATATGTGTAATATCAGCAAATAAATAGAAGATGACTGATCTAAGATTTCTTTAATTAACGAAAGGTCTTTTTATCTAAGACTTTAAGTCAACATTTTAGTGCTGATAGTGACATAACTTTTCAAGTAGCACCGTTTAGTGTAGGAAATTGATAGGTATGCAGTAAAATGTGTAACCAAGTATCATTTAAAAAAAAAACAAAAAAAACTCGTGCCGATTGCTGAAGACATTTTTCATGAAAATTCCAACGTACCTGCGTTACTAATCCATCGCATTACATACATGTTTTTTCCAGTAACTTCAACTGAAACAGTATTTAAAGACTTTATTCGTATGTCGAAATAGATAAATGTTGTGTTTAAGCGGAGATTTCTCCCTAGTCTAAATTTGTTTAATATTATATTGCTTTATTTTAAAATTATTGTAATATTTGATAGGGTATTTTTTATACTGCTAATCTTTTTCCGTTTGTCCTTCCGTTTTACATCTGTCGACTCAGGTCACTTCTCAGAACGGACTGTATATCAATATACTCATGCAGCCGCGATGATTGGGGTTTCTGTGCTTATAAAGTGTTACGACAGCGATTCTAGAAACCATTGTGCTCATACCTCATGAGGATTCTCCTTATTTATATGGCCAGGTGTTCAATTTAACTTTTCACAATTTTAAACAAAGCATTGTGTCCAGTACATTTAAATGATCTGATGGTTGAAAAAATCCCACTCTTGTACGTATGAAGACACACCGGAGACCCCTAATAAAAGAACATATTGGTATGGAGTACACTATATTAGGTCGGCAGCAGTTAACCTTGGAATTTTGTCCCTAAAAAGTTTAGAACAACATTACGCTTCCAGATTTTTAGATCTCTCTTAAAGACTTGATCTGGGAGACTATTGTGGAAAATATTCCATATTGAGACACAAGCAAGATGTTGCTCCTGCTGTGATAATGTGATCATGTGGTATGATTTGGTTCTTAGTTTTGAAGATTTGCTTTTAGTTTGTAGTCACCCTAGACCTTACTTACATTCAGGCCCGGCCTTGGGCCCGCGTTTCTCCGCAATGCAGTTTTTTTGCTTGGGGCCCCGCGCTCATCGCTTGTTGCCTTGGACCTCGCATGCTGCCTTGGGCCCTGCACATCCTAGGGCCGGGCCTGCTTACATTCTTTTAGGTGGAGTTATCCTTCCTATTCCACATATCTAGTAGTTCTGTACTTACAGTGGTTTCTTTCTCTATCTTAACAGATTCTCTAACTTCCTCGTAAAACAACTTATATCTATTGTCTAATTTTTGTGGAGAATACAATATCTTAAAGTATACTTCCCGCTGAACTACAATGTCTGCAGAATTTCGAAATTATTTCATTTAATTTCCAGGGATTTTCTTCCTTATTATCGTCATAAATCAAAGTTGTCCAAAACGGGATTTGATCAACCCCATCGTACTTATCACTGTTTTCATTCCCTTTATTTTGATGATCAGAAACACATTTTTAGTAGGATTTTCTAAACGCTGACTTGGCATTTCCTTGGGATTTACTAAACGCTGACTTGGCATGTCTATGGGATTTTCTAAACGCTGACTTGGAATGTCCATGGGATTTACTAAACGCTGACTTGGCATTTCCTTGGGATTTACTAAACGCTGACTTGGCATGTTCATGAGATTTTCTAAACGCTGACTTGGCATTTCCTTGGGATTTACTAAACGCTGACTTGGCATGTTCATGGGATTTTTTAAACGCTGACTTGGCATTTCCTTTGGATTTTCAAAACTCTGACTTGGCATGTTCATGGGATTTTCTAAACGCTGACATGGCATTTCCTTGAGATTTTCTAAACTCTGACTTGGCATGTCGATGGGATTTTCTAAATGCTGACTTGGCATTTTCTGCGGAATTTTCCAAGTGCTGACTTGGCACCTTTATAAAGAATGAAAATACCTCTTTGACCATTTATTTTCATTTGCTGTATTCACTTTCGCCCTTCTTTTATCCATAGTTTCGTTTCATGAAAATCTTTGAACTTATTATTCCATAAAGTCTTTAAGAAGGGTTTTAATGTTGCAGCAGGAAAGATCTTTCCTCTTGTAACAGAGAGAGAGAGAGAGAACTAATTTGCTATACAGGAAATCTGTCCGCTGGCTATTGTTTTGGATAAAGTATTTAAGTGCCTGTAACATACTATCTAATCCCCTCACATATTCCTGTCGTATACTTGAATCAATTTTCCATCGATTGAAGTTTCAATGACACATCATCGAATATTGAATTGGTATACCAGAGATTCATATATACGTCTGTGGAACAATTTACTGCCATCACCAGCAAGCATAGCCTCTATATGACTCAAATCCATTTGTGACATATATCGATGTTTTACTCGTCAAAAATTATGTGATTAATTAAAGACCAACTCACACCAGAATCGGACACATGTGAGTAACGTGGACCGTTACAGATGTCAACATTGCAAAAAGAAATGAAATCACTGCAAACTAAATTGGAACACTACAAATTATTTTGTGGCAGTTACATGCGTACTAGAATGGAGTTAAAATCACCCGTAAGTATAACAGATGCATCTTCTAAGTACACAGTGTATATTTCATGCAGTTTTTCAATGTATTCGATTAGAATTCAATAGTGTGCCTGTATTATGGTTTTGTTGTGGGCTTAACGCCATTTTTCAGCACATGATTCGCTATAGATGGTGGCTAGTTTAACTGGTTGAGGAAGAACCCGGGGAAAAACCCTGGAAGAACCACCGACCCACGGGAAGCTACTAGCAAGCTTGTTCACATGCCCACATAGTTCGAGCCTGAGATTCGAACTCACGCACACAGAGGTGAAATAGCAGTGATCGGTAAAAGCGAGCGCTTTAGACCACACTTCCACTCCAATAATCTAATCAAAACAATGCGATCATTGTCAGTCTCTAAAATGTATTTGATATGCCCTACAATATCCACATTCCAGTTCCACGAATCCGACACTACCATAACCTGGTCAACATGGTCAGTAGACACAGCTGGCATCTCTACAGTCCAAGAGTATAAGGTGTTCTTATAATAGCCAATGTTCAGAGATGCAAAAGGTACTAGGCATAATACCATATATGCTCGTTTATAAGCCTGAACAAACTGCTAACTGCATAGACGCAGATCTGCCGAAGAGTGATGCGATGGCAGATTTGGGTCTGTGCAGTTTGTTAGGAGTAATCAGTGTAACTATCAAGACAGACCATGATTTCCCAGAACATTATGTGACAGCAGATCAGGGCTTATGTTGCTTGCAGTTGGATCCACCTTACCACAGAGTACATGCCAATGAACTCGTCAGTATCATCATCATCATTAATAGAATCAAAATCATAGTCTATAAATAGTTCATCTGCAAAATTTTCCTTTTTCTCTGCCATTTTCGTACTTTTATGTTTTAAACTTAATGTTCTAAAAGACGAACCTTTAATTCTATGCAAGCAATTTAAATTTAATCTTCTAGAAGAAGACCCTTTTCATTCTATGCAAGCATTTCAAACTTAATGTTCCAGAAGATGACCCATTTTCATTATGCAAGTATTAAAATGTCCTGTTGCATTAAGGCATGTCTATATTGTTAAAAATAGCTGTTCTTATGAGTGCGATGAAAGTGAGATATGAATATTGTTTAATAATTTTCTTGTGTGTCACGTCGGATTTAAAAGTTGCTGACTATAAGGACGACGACAAAAATGACGACAATAATGATCAGATTACAGACGACGACGAAGAAATATAAAAGAAGGAAGAAAGAATGGAAAAATATTATTAAGGACAGCTTATTCTACTGATCTTGTCCCATTGGTGTGAGTATTGACTGGTTTATCTATAGCTGGTTAACCGATACCGCTACATCGTAACAACAGTATCCGACGGTGTTTGCGTGAGGAATAATATATATATATATATATATATATATATATTACATATATATAAGCATGCTACATATATATGCTATACATATACATACAGTTGCTGGTATATATATATATATATATATGTATATATGGTTGGTATATATATATATATGTTGTGTGCAAGTTTTAATTTCAGTCTTAATAATGAACCTGTTTAAACGTTTGGGGCAATTTATGATTGGAAAGTTGAATAGTACGTCACGTGGGGATGTATTGTGAAATATGTCACGTAGGGATGAACTACGACTTACAGTCGCAATAGAGTCGTGGAAATGTATATAAATAAGGACAAGGTTGAACATTCTGATCCCTTGTTCCTATTTGCTGGTATTGTTCTAGTTATAATATCAGTCTGCAGATGTATATAATGTTCTGTTAAGATTTAATTTGAGAGGAATTGTTTATTTTAATTGCTCATTTGACGGTCTGGACTAAAGCAACGTTTTGGAATTATTGTGATTTCATTCAAAGACGTTCTGTACAATACACATTATGATCCATCAAGACTGTTGGTACTTACGCACATTCAAGGTTATTAGTACATCAACATATTCAGGGCCTTTAAATCACTCGGAACACTATTCTTTTGGACTTGAGAAAGAACTTTTAGGATTATTTTGGATTTAATTCATACTATTGTAAGTTCCTCTTACTTTCATTTTATAACTTAGAGAATTAAATTATTTGTTACATTTTACAAAACTCGTTGGTTTTGCTTCTTTCTGTTACTTAGTTTAATAAAATATAGTCGTAAAAGAAGAATTGTAAATGCTGTCAGAAGTTTTCAAGATCGAGCTTTGGTCATGAATACAATTACTATTCAATGCATTATTGTTTGTATAATTCCATGTTTCGCACAACCGTTTTCATACTTAAGACAAACGGTAACGAACTTAAAATGAATAAATTAAATTAAATTAAATTCCCTTGAAACTCTTATTATTTATTATCGTAACCATCAGCATCAGAATGGATCACTGTAGCAAAATGGCTCCTCGAGATTTATAGTCATCGTTTTCGTCCGAGAGCTAAATGAAAAATTCATGCAATGTTTGATAGGCGATACTATATGACCATTATTCTCCTGTTCAGTTTTAGACTTGCGTGTCTGCTTTCTATAGGCTGCCATTGGTAACTCCGTCTATTGTAAAAGTCCCCGCTGGGAAAAATTAGACCCGTTTTACAGATAATTGCCTTTGCATATAAAGTTTAGATCTGAAAGTTATAAACACTAAACAATAATTTTTGGAAGAGAAGTAGTTATTATAAACGACATATTGGTTAACAAAGCCAATTCATTTCTTGATTCTTTCAAGGGACTATATAAATAAATGATGGATGGAATTTTCGCCTGTCTCTCCATGTATCTCCTTCCTCGATCGATCCAGAGAGAGAGAGAGAGAGAGAGAGAGAGAGAGAGAGGGGGGGGGTACTTGGCAGCTAAACTCCTTTGGCTTTTATCATGCGTCAAAGTCAAATTCGTTAACTATCGTCATTCATCAAAATTATTGGATGTGATCTTCAGTACCCTAAATCTAATTTTCAGTCTTAAATACATGCATCAATAATTCTGCTATGTTGGACAGAGATAGATGTGTGTACGAATTATTAATATTAATGTTTTCATAGACTTATAACTACCAAACATATGTATCATTCATTTAGAGCCGGAAATAGTTTCCGGCATTTTTGTCGGGAAAAAAAATAGTGTCTTGAAATAACACTTAGAATAAAGGCTCAATTAATCTAATCTAATAACGTTTAGTGTTTCGCTTGTGATTACAACAAAACAGCGTACAAAGTCTACACAAATAGCAAATGCACCAAAATATCAATTGAATTTTCTATATTTTACAGCAATAAGAGGATTCCTGTTTTAAACACTGATGGTACAGCTAGACACGGCTTCCAGATCTTTCACGCTTTGATTGAAGACGGAAAATATTACGTATTAGATTGTCATGCGACCAACAATCGACTGCATTGCAGCTTTACCTTTCGCTAACAAATGTGCCACAGTTCGGTGATAGTGAGACGTCAGATAGCCGGGTACAATGCCCTCTACTCCAAAAAATTGCATTGCATAAATAGGTACATATTGTGCTGGAAAACTAATTCCACCCACCCGTCTCCGTTATCTGTTCAATTAATGCATTCTAAAAATAAAGTATGTGACATGAAAATCTGTTATTATAAAATGCTGGAACTTAATTTAAAATACCGGTAATACAAAATCAATCAAAATTCCATTAAAATAAAGCATCACACACACATACATGCACACACACACACACACACACACACACACACACACACACACACACACACACACACATATATATATATATATATATATATATATATATATATATATATGAACAACAGGCAAAAGTCACAACCATACGATATCGAAATCTTTCACCGTACTCACCCCCACCCTCAACTCCCTACTCACATATAATGGCTGAAAATGACAGTAGTGGGGCTCTACAGTTTCGTATTTTGCATAAGGGTTAGAATTTTAAAGCAAAAGAATTTGCCCAGGTTTCTTCACTGGTTATTCTGGCTATTTAAAAAAAGACATTGCATATATTAGGTATTGTTCAAATAACCTTTAATTCCCTTTATTTTGGTGTGTGATTGATGTGTGTAATATGGGTTACAGAGTATACAGCTTGGCCTTACTCCAGATGTGCACCTTTCAAAAAACTGCTAGCTCCACTTGGTCATTTTCACTTTCTGGGCTTAGAGGTAAAGTGTAAAAAAAAAAGAGCCGATAACTTTTTTTTACATTTTATATATTTGTTAATCCATCCATTGCACTTTCAGAAGCTGGTATTGTCTAGTTGGGTAAAATTTATTTTCCCTATTTTAATAGGTGCTAAAGATAGTGTCCTTTAGACTATTCAGGCTGATTTTTGTAGCACAAGGGAGCGGTCATTTTAGTTGGCAGTGTGCTTAGATCATGCACAATTTCCATAAGTACAATATCCAAAGAAATGTCAGCCACATTGCATCAAAGTAGGATAGAGGTATGCCAATATTCTCTCCACTGTGCATGTTTCGAATGCAAACAACTTCACCTTACATACATCATTCTTTCAAAAGTACATACTAACTGGTGAGCGCCCCCAGCACTGCATAGTGAAACTGAAAGAAACACTCAGTACTTATTTAATTGACACAGTTGTGACTTATACAATGAAAAGCTAGTGGCGACACAGCTGTAAATATTTTTGGAATGGTATTTCTTTATTGCCAACGTATTTTTTTTTGTTACTTCCGCCATCTTGAATTTCTGGTTTGGTATAATCTATTCCACGGCGTGCTCATGGCCTCGTGTGCGGAGCATCATGGGAAGGCAGGGTACCAGGCTACAATGACTGCCTGGCCTCGTGTGCGGATCATCGTAGGAAGGCAAGGTATTAGGCTAGACCGCATAGAACTAGCATCCTCCATCTTAGTGAAAGTACTGAATCTTTGTACTCTTTTCCCATGATGGATTCCGCTAGATCATTAACTAGACGAGAGATACAGATGTTGCTACTTACAGGCCTATGGTATTGGCCTGCCAATTAGGTCGGGCACCAGCGAAGTTTTACCTCGCAAGAATGACATCCATTGCTTCTATGATATGTAGATTCATTGGTGAGTCCATCACAAAATCGGATCTATGATAAGCCGCTACATATAAATCCCACTCCAAATATAACCACTACGGGAAAATGTAGTAGCCTGCCACTTAAGGTAACCATCGCAAAGAGAACTGGTCACATTTAGCGTCAACACAAATCACAACCACTTTCGCAATTTAGAATTAAAGCCAGAATGAAAACACCGATTGCGTAGCTCACATGTACGAAGGTTTTAGTAGTGTCCAGAGGCCATTGTTAAAGTTAATTGTTATGCAGAAAATAAATTCAGACCAAAGTTTTCCTAACCTAGGTTACTGGAGTACGAAATAAAGGCCACGGAGATCTCCTTTGGCAATAAGTGTGCAGCACTTGCAAGATGCATCATCTCATCACGTTTCATAATTCTAAGCAAGTATGCATATTGCCTGCCCAAAACATTTGTGGTCATGAATTAAGCGCAAAGACAACCAAAACTAGCAAGTGAAATGTAGGTTACAGTGGCCTTTTGTCGTAAGGTTGTTTTATTAAATGAAATATATATAATTGTCTAGTTTCATGATTCTAGCATGAACTGTGCTTGAGAAAACAACTTAAAGTAAAATAAAATAAATTAAGCAATGTTAATGAAGGGTACAATATAGATCTTTGTGGCCAACTTTTGTAAAGAAGGCATAGTGCTCGTTATGATTCAAGTGAGGATAGTATCAACACACCTTGCAAAAAAAAAGGCGTGGTCAAAAGCTAAACGCAAAACATAACCGAAGTTAGTAAAATGTGAAGTGTAGGTCATAGTGACCATATTTAGCTCCAAGGGTGCGCGACGCATACAACCATGCAGTTTTCAAATTCCAGTATGAAAAGTACACGAGAAATAAACGTAAAACACAAAATGTCACCAAAGTTAGTGAAGCGTGAAATGTGGGTCACAGTGACAAACTTTTGTGATGAGTACTCATCAAGATGCATCCAATCACCAAGTTCCATGATTCCATGTGTAACAATATGGGCAAGATGAATAAATAAATAAATAAATAAATATGTGTTTTCAACGCTAACACTTAACGAGAAATGTACAAATATTGCACTTGAATGTACAAAATTAGCCCCTTTGGTCCCCTCGCTCCATGGAAGGGGGCAGGTGGCATGAAAACAACTTCAAACTGTTAACAAGTACCTAGGAAAAAATAACTTAGATGCAGTGAGGCTGTATATGTACATGATTTGATGATGACGCAAGATGTACCGTAGCTTCCCTCAACTTTTATTGAAAGGAACTGCAATGCCAAATGTTTATGCGCAGCAAAATGCAAACTAAAGTAAAATGTAAATGGGTATTAAGAAGAAGAAGACGAATAACAATCTGCGATCGCTCCGGTAGCCAAGTGGTTAGAGCATCCACCTCGGATGCGGGAGGTCGTGGGTTCGATCCCCGGCCGAGTCATACCAAAGACTTATAAAAGTGGTACTAACAGCTGCCTCGTTAGGCGCTCAGCATTAAGAGGTTAGTGATAGGACTGGTCGGTCTAGTGTCAGAATAATGTGACTGGGTGGGACACCATGCTACATGTCTGCAGCATGATGCCCCAGTGTTAGACGTCACTGTAAACTGCCACACTGCAGACATCGTAGCGATATGACTGAAAAATTGTTAAAGCTAAGTTAAAAATTCAAATCACACACACACACACACACACACACAC
>JAECUM010011872.1:0-54739 GCA_016617855.1 Megalonaias nervosa | reverse complement strand
CATATGGTATCATGTCCCACCCAGTCACATTATCCTGACACCAGTCCGACCAGTCCTAATACTGCCAAACAAGGCAGCTGTTAGTACCATTTTTAGAAGTCTTTGTTACGACTCTGCCGGGGTTCGAACCCACGACCTCCCTCATCCGAGGCAGACCCTGTAACCACTTAGGCCACCGCAGCGGTCTATCTTTCACATAATGGTCCAGCTGAAAAACATTAGCAGTTTTCCGTGTTTGGTTTCTGTCATCATATACTCCATACAGGTACTCAGTAGAGAATGCAAAAATTAGGAAAATAAAATCAAACCAGGCTGTGAAGACCATATTTTCCTTTAAAAAAACCGCATGATTTAAAACATACTTTCGGTATTCGTCAGAGAAAATAATATCCTACACAACGTAAAACGCTTTCTTTACACAGGGGCCCTAAAGCGTATCGTGTCCTAATTATAGGTTACTGCACTTGTATGGGAAATATGAACGAGTATTTTCGGATAGATATACTGCACGACTTTGGAGTAACTTTTTTATTATATGCCCATTTTCTTATTCTGCCTAAGGCTTAATTATATAAACAAAAATTCACCACAAGAAACAAAGTAACTGAATTTATGCTGTATTTTAAACTAAATACACAAGCACAGATTCATCAATACACAACAACAATATTAATGCGAACATTACTCCACCCAGATATATTTTAACTTAGTCGCGCGTTCGACATCACTTTCGAAAAAAGAAATTGTCATTTTGGTCTACTTAAAATTGAAATTTAGAGTCATATTGTGAATGAATGCGCATTGCAAAACTGTTCCATTTTCGTCTGGAATGAATAGATTTGGGTTTTTTTGTCTATTCTACTAAGTTTCGTGATTAAGGACTGGATTTATCTGTGTAAATTCTACATGAAGCAACATCTGATTTGTGCAGCGAGGGAGCGGCTACATTACACATCTGCATGTATGTTTCTATTCTGTCACTGAATGCTTGGAACTATAATGTGGGAAAAATACAAAGTCTTTCAATTGTAATTATGACAAAGACGCTATGGAATATAATGTTCATTTCATTTTGAGTGCAGTAAGCTGGATTTTATTGCACGTGGAACGTAGTCGAAATTACAGTACAATTTCGAAATGTATAATCAAGCTTTGGAACCCATGAAATAGCTCATGTAATTCGGATTTGCAGAACTAAGAAAGAACATTTTGAAGAAATTCAGGATGTAAAACTGTATGTACATTTTTTGTCATTCTTATTACCAGCTAAAGAAGACACGTTTATGTCTTGTCACTTGCATTCTATTTGTAGGGACCCAGCAATTGTATGACATGTCTGGCGTCTATCGCTAGACAGAATCCGAAATATTGTATCAAAAACGTTAACGCGGAATATTGCAAAGCAACTGGTATGTGGCAATCCACGAAACATTTGCTTTAGTTCATTCAGAAACAAATGTAATCAACCAAAACGTAAAGCGTCTGCTATATGAGTGTACATAATTTCTTTACAAAATAGTTCCTAATAAAACTATACTACTATTGGGCAAACCTTCGTGCAACTGAGTGCAATAAGAAGGTGCGCAATATCTTAAAATATTGCACGATATAAAGTTAACGGAGACAAAAATGAGCATATAATAATCCAAACATTTGCATGACATTACGCAATAATTGTTGTAATCTACGCGTATTTCATTTCTTTAGGTAGATACTCACAGTTAATGCACGCAAAATGTCAGTCAGTACACACATAAGGTTCCGCTCTACAGTTTCGCACTTTGCACAGGGTTCGAGTGCTAAAGATAGAAGAATTTACTAAGTTCTCGTCATTGGTTATTCTGGTTATATAAAAAAGATCTTGTATATCAATGATATTTTGAAAAGAACGTTTAATTTCCTTTAGTTTGGTGTATGATTCATGGGTGAAATTTAGGCTAAAGAACATTCAGTTTGGTACTGTTTCAGATGTGCACCTTTCAAAAGACTGTTTGCTCTATTTCGTCGTTTTCACTATCTGGATTTTGAAGGTAAATTGGAAAAGAAAACAAAACGAAAACAAAATAACAAGAACAACAACAACGCGGGCTGATACGTTTCCTACTTTTTATATACTTCGTAATTCATTTATTAGACTTAATTTCAGAACCTGGTATTGTATACTCTAGAAAAATTAATTTTTCCTATTGTAATAACTGCTAAAGTCAGTGTACTTGGGCTTTGATTGTTTTTTATGTTAGAACGAAATTATACACACGTATCTGCTGCATATAATGCGTTGGCGGATTTAAGCCAATGCCGTTGAGACTAGAAAAGGTAAATTAATCAGGAAATAAACCACCATGTACAACATGATAAATCTAAGCAAAAAATATTTAATATTAACTAGAAAAAAATGAATAACGTCTCCGCATCCCAAATTTCTGATACTTTTGATAAACACAACTTCCCGAGAAAGATCCGATTTTTGAACCGATAACTATATCTTTAATCATCCTGCGGCTTATGGATGTGTGCTGGCAGAGAATTACAGTGTAATTTAGGATTCTATGCAGTCTTGGAAAGGTAATTCATAAGAACAACTGCCAATCAATGTGCATTTTTAGAACAATAGAGCACTACAACAATAAATTACTGTGTATTCAATGGGAATCTTTGGAACAGTGGGGCGTTACTTTAAGAAATAACGGCCCATTCAATGGGTATCGTTTAGACATCAGAGCAGTGCTGAAAGAAATGATCGCCTATTCAGTGTGTATCGTTTAAACAACAGACCAGTACTGAAAGAAATGACTGTCTATTCGATGGATATCTTTGGGTTTCGTTTTGACACTGGATTAGTACAGTAAGTAATTAATGCCCATTTAATGGGTATCGTTTTGATACTGGGGCAGCACTGTAAGGACCCATATTATGTGTCAGAATTTTTTTTCTGTTCACGTCGTTTACGGAACATTAATAACGTTCAAAATTCTTTTGCAATAATTAATTCACAAAAAATCTTTATATGAATTAAGACTCACCGTGCTGTCACTAGAGAAATACTATACAAACCCTTTCTTTGAAATGAAATCATTCATTTATAAATTTTACATATGCTGTTAAATTCTCGTGCAAGGAGTCTTTTCAAAAGACCCTTCAATTACAGATACCATTCAGTTGTATACCAGGATGTTCCCGCTTATGGAATGAAATACATTTCCCCGGCCAGTTCACTGAAAAGCACTTCTCTCGGTCAGTTACTACAAAAACCAAAATGCTTCTGCCGCTCAGTCACTAAAAAACACTTCAAATGCAATAGGAAAGTTTTGCACAAACGGCCAGACCAGCTTCATCTCTCCGGTGGTCTTGAGAAATTGCTCATTTAAATCTCTCATCGTTACTAAACAACTTATGATCTGAGAGAACCGAGGTTCAAAATTTGGAAAACGCTGCAGTGTCAGGTAGCGAAACCACTCCAGAAATTTCCAGTGAAGCTCTTCAACCATTGTTCGATGCTGCAGCTCTACTCGATCTAAATAATAATAATAATAATAATAATAATAATAATAATAATAATAATAATAATAATAATAATTCTTCTTCTTCTTCTTCTTCTTCTTATTATTATTATTATTATTATTATTATTATTATTATAAAGCACCAACAACAGCAACATCTCCTCCACCTTCTCCCTTTAATATTTTTAACAATTTTTAACAATTTCAGTGGAAAGTTTGTTTCAGAAACATATATGAAACAGAAAGTTCGTGGCAAATGATGAACACAGGCCAACATTACAATTATAAAGTTCGAGACATACGATGGCCTTCGCCAATATTACAGTTAGAAAGTTCGAGGCATACGATGGCCACTGGCCAACACTATAGTTAGAAAGTTCGAGACATACGATGTCCTTAGCCAATATTACAATTAGAAAGTTCGAGGCATATGATGGCCACTGGCCAATCTTACAACTGAAACATTGACAATCAGTGTGTGTGTGTGTGTGTGTGTGTGTGTGTGTGTGTGTGATTTGGATTTTTAACGTAGCTTTAACATTTTTTCAGTTATATCGCTATGATGTTTGCAGTGTGGCAATTTAAAGTGATGTCTAGCACTATGGCATCATGCTTCCGACATGTAGCATGATGTCCAACCTAGTCACATTTTCCTGACTCCAATCCGACCAGTCCTAATACCAACCTCTTAATGCGGAGCGCCTAGCTAGGCAGCTGTTAGCACCATTTTTATAATTCTTTGGTATGAAACCTGCGACCTCCAGGAAAATCTGCCATGCAGTTTGGTCTGAACATCTGAATCTTAAAAGCAATATAAGTTTTTCTTCAGGTACAATGCATGATCATATCTTCCTGTATTTACAACTGCCTCTTTAATTTACAAAATAAAGTTATTATTCAGTGGGTTTTTTAAAACAAATATCTAGACGTTCTTTCCCTACCAAACTGATGCTTACTTATTTTACAAACTCTTAACCTATTTAATTTATTTTAATGGTGAAAATTTGAATGGCAATATCAATAATCTCTGTTTGAATAAATATATAAAAACTATATCATGATCATCATTAACAACTTAATTACACCATACGATTCTGAATCCTGCGGAAAAAGGTGATTTTTAATTTCCCGAATCTAAAACTTAAACTTCTACTGTCTGCTCTCTGACAATTGATATTATAAAAGCATTTAGTTAGTCTACTATAGGACATTTGAAAAAGTATCAGTAAATATTTATCATATGTACTCGTTTACAAGTCAACTGCAAACAACAAAGATCCTGATCTGCCATAGCATAATGCGCATGCAGACCAGGGTTATGTTGTTTGTTCTACTGCTTTATCCTACCAAACTGCATAGGTCCGGATCTGTCGACGCATAATGCGTCTGTGCAGTTCATTTGGGCTGCACTTATAAGCGAGTATATACGGTTATTTGTTTCGATGGTGTGTATGAAAATAACACTAATTCTCCCTAGCTCAACACTAGGGCACGCGATACAGTTTAACAGTCATATAAATTAAACATCGACAATCACCCTGAACCAGAATTCTCACAAGATTAATGAACCAACATCACGATATTAAAAACGAACAATTTTGTCAAACGTCAATAATCGGTCAAAGCCCTACGCTGGCTACATTACTTGTGTGACAAGAAAGACAAATGGATTCAACACACCTGAAACGGAGGAGGTGAAAAGACCATCAGAACGTATTCGGTGGATGGCTGGGACTTAGAAAACCCTAAGATCGTGTACGAGTTTAACGGTTGTTTATTTCACGAATGTCCCATCTGCTACCCTCAACGGTACACCCAAAATTAGTTTTTACAACGTACCATGGACGACTTGTGCGAGGCCACTTGTCAGCGACGCTTAAAGTTAGAACAGCAAGGATAGCAATTGGTGGAAATGTGGGAACACGAGTACGATTACCGTTTGAAAACCGATTCCGAGTTCAAACGTATCGTGGAAAGTTACAAGTTGGTGGACACTCTAAATTCCCGGGACAGTTTGTATGGAGGACGGACGAATGCCACCTGTTTGATGTACCACGCGGACGAGGAAAAAGGAGAAGAAATCAAATACCTGGACGTGTGTTCTCTGTATCATTACGTGTGCAAAGATTGTCACTTTCCTGCAGGGCACCCACAATTCTGACGGAACACATGGATGTGGATAACATTCGACAATACGAAGGAATGATTAAATGTAAAGTCTTGCCTCTCACGAATTTGCACCATCCCGTTTTACCTCACCATTACCAAAGAAAACTGATCTTTCCCTTGGGTCGTACTTGTGCCGAAATGTGCAACCAAGACCAACCTTGTCAGCACACCCATGAAGAACGCGCCTTGACAGGAACGTTGGTCAGCGTGGATACCAATAGTTAGAAGTGTACGAAATTTACCACTTTCCCAAGATAGAATAGTGCCACAAGGGCTACGAGACTCAGAAAGGTATTTTCGCAGTCTACGTGGATGCCTTTTTGAAACTGAATCAAGAAGCCAGTGGCTATCCATCCTGGTGCCACACTCTCGAAGACCAAACGAAATTCGAGGAGAAATACTTTGACCAGGAGGGCATCACTTTAGACCACATAGAGAAAAACGAAGGACGACGATCGTTTGCCAAAGTGATTTTGAATTATTTGTGGGGAAAAATGGCACAACGACCGTGTTTACCCAAGACTGAGTATTTAACAGAACCTTCCCGCTACTTTCGGATGATTCACGACGAAACCAAGTACATGAAACACGTGGACGTCGTTAGTGAAAACTTGATCCTGGTCAATTACGATAAAGAACTGGACTTTGTACAAGCCGACGAATTTGGAAGTTCATCATTGCGGCCTACGTGGCAGCCCATGCTCGCTTAAAATTATACAAAGCTTTAGAACTGTTAGGAGATCGTGTGCTGTATTTTGACAAGGACAGTTGCATCTACATCGATTGCCTTAGTCACGGCACCCTGACATCGAAGAAAACCGTTTAGGAGCCTGGATGGACGAGAACCCCGACGACAAGACTCTAAGTTTTGCTAGTGGCGGTCCGAAAAATTTCGGCTACGAATACCGGGACAAACAATGAAAAGTGCACACGGAGTGCAAAGTGAAAGGATTGACTCTCAATTATCGCACCAGTCAAATGGTGAACTTTGGGGTATTAAAAGAAGCCTTGAAGTCTGGAGAGGATCAAGATTTAAAAGTGTCCACCTACGAAACGCACAAGATTGTACGTTTACCCACACACCAAATCGTCAGTCGACCCTTGGAAAAACTGTATCAAATAGTGTACCAGAAGCGAGTGCGACTTCCCAACCACTTCATTTTACCTTACGGACACGTCGATATTGGTCAGCATATAAAAAAGGGAAAACGTTCAAGATCGATAGTTCATTGTGACTACCAACACCAAGCGAGAAAGATGAATCCTTTCAAACAGACACAATTCAAGTTCGGTGATTCTCAAGTGGAGTACGATTCTGTGCCTTGCGATTGCAGGGATGCCGTAATCTGTGACCTCGGCGATTCAGTAACATATCATGGGAACTTCGCTATGACTATTACTACAACTACTACTACTACTACACCTGCCATGAAAAGTAAAGCTGTGCGTGTCAAACCTGACAGATGCAAAAGCGATGCCACTCGTTATCGTGGACTCTTTACTGGTTTTCATTGTCAATGTCATCCTCAACGTGAAACCATGCGGCTACCACCCTATGGATGCCATCCATGCCTGAGCAAACTACTGCGGGTTTCATGGTACCCTCACCGAAATGAGCCTGTGAAAGAAGAATATTCGTTCCCTGTGCGTTTGTCTGAATACTGCGACTCTGCAAATCGATTCCAAGCCATCCAAGGAAAATGGCATAAATATCTGGGAGGACCTACCCCCGTAGAATTAGCCAGAGCCGGATTTATCTACTTGGGCGAAGATGACAAAGTTAAGTGCTTTAGTTGCGGTGTGTCACTTCACCACTGGGAGCAGAAAGACTCGGCTTACTCGGAACATGCTCGATGGTCATCGCACTGTCACTACCTACCTTTAGTGGGAGACCTCAGTAATCTCTTCAAGGATATTTTACAAGAGAAAATTCGTGGTTTGCCTATGGAGTTGAGAAACCGCATTTACCGAGAATTCGTCAAAATATAAGTCAAACGCAAGAAACAAATGCATCCGAACAATCATCAACTTTTCAATTACTGCTGGTACCTGAGTGCTATCGAAGGACTGATTCATTTGAAATCGTACCAATGGTCAGATTTTGATGAACTACACAAGGGCCAGAAGGCTTTGGTTGCTACTCATTCTACTTACAAGGTGTCCATACTTGCTGTGAATGTCTAGTTTAGAAGAGTACATCCACAATCCAACTCTGGAGCTGAGAGAACGCATTTACCGATAGTTTGTCAAAATGCAAGTCAAACGCAAAGAATTGCATCCTTTACGTCACCGATTTTGGAACCACTGGTACCTGAATGGTATCAGAAGATTGATTCATTTCAAAGTGTTCCATTGGTCAAACATTGATGAATTACATGAGATTCATGAAGTTTTGGATGCCACTCATTCTACTTACAAGGTGACCATAGTACACCAAATTCCAACGGAAGAATTAGAGGATTACCAAACTCCATTACACGAATAAATCTTGGTTCAAGAGGAAACTTCTATTTGACATGTAGTGTATGAGTTAGTGACTAAACTATTTTGGTAAGGTACTGAAATAAAACCGCTTCTGTTCAAAAAGTACATTTATTATCTTCAACAAAGAGGGAAGAAAATTTGCTACCATAACACGACCTTTATCGGTTGTGATACAACAGATTCCGTGCAAGGAAATCAATGACACTATTCAGACAGTGGAGGATTACCAACACTTCTTACGAGAACCGTGTCCATTGAATTGGGGTCGAGGTGAGGTGTGTGTCTTAGTGACATCCTTTGTAGAATTTCGTTTACAGCCGATTCCTTGTGGACTCTTTACGAACAGTATCACACAGCACCACCAAATATATGAGGGTGGTATCTTTAAATGTACACGAGAGACTCATTCTGTTAAAAGCCTTGCGCTTTCATCTCGATACTTCTCTACCTCTACGGGGATAAAGATCCGTCAACTTTTAGTCACTGAAAATGTTTGCGAAGATGTGTGTGTAACTTGTGACTTACACCCTCACTGGCAATATGTACGTGACTGGAAAAGTTTCGGTTTCGAGGCTTGGACAAAAGAAACGGCAAACTATGCCCATGATTTATGAATATAAGTTCAAACGTTAACTGAAAAAGTAACGTTTAAACCTGTGTTAGCCATAGTGTCAGACGAAGAACCCGACACCGAGGAAAACCACCCCAATCAGGACATCGATATCCCCGAAAGATCATTCCGGCAGGACCCCTGTGGGACTGTGCCAAGTGTAGAGACGCTAAGAACATTACACAGTGTCCCTTGGACACCACACCTTCGTCACCAAAAATGTTGTACATTGCCTTCTTTATATTAAACTTTGATCGTTTTGATGTGTATTTTATCAATGTACTTAACCATTTGGTTTTTGTTTATTTTGTCTTTCGTGTTCAATTTTAAAAATGTTTTGAAATAAGCGTGTCCTGAAAAAGTATAAAAACTCTTGTCTTGTCTGTGTTCGTTTCAAAAGTGACATTCCTTTCCCTATGGCTACTTCTGCTGTCTCTGCTCCCTCTTCCTCCACTTTGAAAGTCATCGCCGAAAACTTAGATCGTGTCAGTTGCGAGGCCTTGTATCTTCGTTATCCCTTTAAGATGTTAATTGCTGGATCTAGCGGTTCAGGCAAAATCAAATTTGTCAAACGTTTGATCGAACATAAAAATTATTTGATCGGTCGTCCACCTCAACGTATCGTGTGGTGTTACAAAGAGTGGCAATCGGCGTACAGCCTCTTGCGAGAAAGCCAAGTCAATTCCATCTTGTTTGTGGAAGGCATTCCTGGCGAAAACGACGGGATCGTGTCAAACCCATCTGGTCATCTTCGATGACATGTTAGGATAAGACGAAGAAGAATTTATTCTGTGGTTTACCTGCAAACGGCATCATCGCAATGTCAGTGTCATTTTTGTTTCAACAATGTAAAGCCCATCGTACCATAAGTCTCAATTCTCATTACGTGGTCTTGTTTAAATGTCATAGAGATGAATCGCAAGTTCAAATGTTAGCCAAACAGTTTGGAACACTTTGGCTGACACATCCGTGCGACGATGCCACTGAAACCCATTACGCCTATTTATTCGTGGATGTAAAACCCACTACCCCCGATTATTTGAGATTTCGTTACCATCTGTTCCACCACTGGTGCCAAGACGACAGGCCTGTCGTGTGCACGTTTGTGTCGACTTAAGAACAAAATCTACAAAAACTCGAACACTTTTGGTCTGTCTCACGCATTGTCAACATGACGTCCTTTCAGTCTCATGTTCCCGTCAAATTGATTCGTGCCTTGTACGGCATCAGTCGCGGAACAAATCCACAAATACGTGCTCGTGTCTTAGAAGCCAGACTCAGAGAAGTCTTACGACGGTTTACGGTGACAGCACGTCAATTATTGCAAGGCATCATTCACATCCGTCATCAATTCAAACGCTTTTTTTTGAGAGAAACAAAGTAGCCTTGACGCAACTAGCAGATCACCGCATCGACACTCAAACCAAAAAGCAAATTATTTTGAAAACTGGAGGTAGCGGTTCTTTAGGAGGTGTCACTATTCGCTTCCTCTTTAAATGGGATCACAATGCCCCAAAAGTCCTCCCCAAGAAAAAAGTCATTCCCCAATCCAAACGTACCCAGAAAAAAGAGCAGTGGTGTCAAGACCAGATCACAAACCAAGAAAAAGAAAAGTCCCCAGGAAAAGAAAAGCCCCAAGAAAAGACCCCAGAAATCAGCTTCTAGCCGCAAGCGAGACACTACAGTCCGAGAGCAACATTACATTCCCAAGCCACGATCTGCAGTGACGCTGACCACGTCCCCAGTAGCTTCAGGTTCTTCCACTTCCCGTTGCTAGTAATGCCAATCAAACCCAATTTGACACCCGTTCTTCCCCATTTGATGAAAAAATGGAAACCCGTGTCTACAGGAACTTCTCCTCCAGCAGCGACACTCTTCTCCTCTTTAGCAGCAGAGGCAGCTGCTAACAATGTACCTGCCCCCAAAATCAAAGTCCAAGAGAGGTCGGGTATGTTATAGAGTTTACTGTATTTATCCAAGCAAGAACTGACACGATTTAGTCCGTTGCGAAACCCTCAACAACGCGTGATACCTGTTATAAAGTTTATATGACGTAGAGACAATCAGTGGCGACGCATTCCACTATAAAAAAAACCTGGGGTAAACGATAGGTATAAGTGGTTTTGTGCTCTGGAACACAAAAAGATATCACTTAAAAGAAGTGCACACCACCACCATCGCCGTTCTCCTGTCCAAAAATGAAAAAGAAAAAGAAAAGGACAGTCTCGTCGTTTCACCCCACATCCGAAAAAATGCTTAGCCATGCATCGACGTCTATTTAAGAAAAGACCCAGTCGTCCAAAGAAAAAGAAGTTGCTGCAAAGAGGAGAATGTTCGTATGCCTGTTTTGTTACCACAGCTTCTCAAAAGTTGTCTTGGTCTATTACCACCAGTCAAAAAATAAGATAAAAGGACGTATGTCAAGCAATGGACTTCAGTGTATTTTAGCTCTGGAACAGAAAAATATGTCCATTAAAAGAAGCACACACCACCATCACTCTCTTGCGAAAAAATGAAAGAAAAGGAAAAGACTGCCTCCTCGCTTAGCCAAACTTTGGGACGTGTCGTCCGTCCTGTCCAAAGCCCCTGCACCCATTCAAAAACAACTCATTCAAACAGCCTCCAAAGATGTCATCAATACCGTGTGCGAATGTTGTTTGAATGACTTGAAAAGAACGATACTTATGTCTAAACACCTGAAAGAACGCTTCGCCAAACATCGACACGTTCATCGCCAAACGGTTCAAAAGAAAATCCCCATTCGTCAAAAGAAAAAGATGTTGGTGCAACGTGGAGGATTTTTAACCCTGATTGGACCCATTGTCAAAGGAATAGCCATGCTGGGAGGACTCCTGAGAGGTGTTTTACCTATGGGTCCAAGATAAAAATTACCAAGAAGATAAAAGAGACCTCTGGAGACCTCTGGAGTGAAAAGATCTCAGACGTGACCTTTGGAATCTGATGGAAGGACGAAAACTGACTTCAGTGTCTTACAAACGATGGATGGAATTTTATCGTTGGCAAAAACAACGCACCACACATTTACCTCCCAATCCTCATCTGACCGAGATGTTCCAGTTGCAACACGAATTGCAATCATTGATGGATCGCAGCGATTTGTCAGAAACGGAAAAATCGCAACGGTACGCTCAAGTGTTTCAGCGACTTCAACTTTTTCACCAGAAAGCTTTAGATGAAACAGCTCGACCGACTTTGAAAGACTTTAAGACCCTGATGTAAAGTCCATTACCACTACCCCCAATGACAAAGACAGACGCAGCCCCACGGATGCCTGAGGAAGAAGAGTCACGAGAAGTTCTTCAAACACGGTCAGTGGCTCCAATCTCTAGCAAGATTGTAGCGTCCTTGTAGACCCTTCCCTCACACCTCAACAAGAAGAACTCAGAGCTTGGGTTAAAAAGATGATGTCTACTCCTCCTTCGACAGAAGTCAAAAAGAAAGAAGGGAAACCAGAAGTGAAAAAAGAAAGCAAAACGAAAGACTTCCCATTACAACCACGACCACTACCCTAGACGTCTACTCCCGTGGCACGTCGGACATGTATAGCCGTTTCCAAACTACCACCATCTCACCCCAGCCAAAGTAGCAACAGTGAACAGTGGATGACTTATTTAATAAAGTCCTGATGGAGAATTTGTTATCCAGCATTTACAACGATCTAGCCCATCCTTCGGGTTACGGAGGAGTTCAGAAATTGTATTGTGCTGCCAAAACCCGACTCAAAAGTGTCCATTTACCTCAAGTGAAACGATGATTACAAGAACAAGCCACGTACACTTTACACAAACCCATTCGACAAAAATTTTCCAGAAATCGCACCAAAGTGGAGAGCATCGATCACCAATGGCAAGCCGATTTAGCCGATGTCTCTCATTTGGCCACCTACAATCGTGGCTACAAATATTTGTTTTGTGTCATCGACGTCTTTTCCAAATTTGCTTGGGTAGTGCCATTGACTTCCAGATCGAGGACTGAGTTAATGAGAGCCCTAAAGCTGGTGTTGAAATAAAGCGGTCGTTACTCTTTTCGATGGCAAACTGACAAAGGCACCGAATTTTTGAACCAAGCTTTCCGAAAAGAATTAAAGAAACGAGACATTAATTGTTTCACCACCGAGAATCCAGAAACCAAAGCTAGCATTGTGGAACGTTTCCAACGCACCTTGAAAGAACGCATGTGGAAATTTCTTTACGCATCATCACACTATCAAGTACATCGACGTCTTACCGCACCTGGTCAAAGCGTACAACCAATCTTACCATCGGAGCATCGGATGTGCCCCCATCCAAAAATAAAATTAACTCCCGACAACATAATGACCGTCTTTGAGCGCCTGTTTGGTACGTCCCCGAATGTGGCTGTCCCCAAGAAAGGTGGAATGTTGACGATGGGAGATTGGGTGCGAATTATCAAAATCAAATGCACTTTCGACAAAGGTTACTTACCTAACTGGACCACAGAATTGTTTCGTGTCACTGGACGAGTGCATGGCCGTTATCCTACCGTCTATAAATTGGAAGACATGAAAGGGCAAGTGTTAAAAGGCACTTTTTACTTGCCCGAGTTACAACGGGTGACCAAAACAGCAGACGAAGTGTACGACATCGAAACCGTTCTCGATTGAAGAACCCATAAAGTGGGAAAACATCGTGTCAAAGAAGTCAAAGTACATCCGCCGAGTTTTGACTCTCGGATCAACGCTTCGCAAGCTATCGACTATAATAAGAAGTGACCATCATGCCATTTAACAGAGCAGCAACCACCACAGTGGCCACTCCTTCACAGAGTTCTTCTGTACAAGATCTACAAAAGCAGCCCCTGTGGGTGTGGTGTGGAGAACGTGTGCCTAAAACGCAAATCATCTTTTTCTGCCAAATCTTAGTGGTGTATTGTGTCATCGGTGCTGTCATTGTCAATTTGAGTTTGCAACAAGGAGACAAACAATTGTGGACAATTTTACTGAGTAGTTGCATCGGTTATCTTCTCCCCAATCCTTCCCTGAAATACTCTAACGGTAACAAAGGGAATCTTGCGACCAACGGCAGTCACACTCCCAACAGTTACCACCAAAATAACAACAATCCTCTTTTAGACACTCCTCTGACCTCCAGTGACCCCTCGGACAGCAGAACTCTGGAATTATGAATAGCCAATTTTACTAACCTTTACCCAATGAGAGTTCCATGGAGGTGTTTCTCCACAATACTTTGTGCTGTTTCGCGGCCAAATTACCTTAGGCCATCCGATTGGATCAGGAAGCGCGAAGTGGCTTTTGTCGAAATGATTCAAGACTGACGATCCTCGCAATGTGGGCTTTAACGACCGCCGAAAGAAAATCCTGCAAGGACGTAGTTTATAACTGATGGATCGTTTGCATTTGGACATGTGGTTGCAAGAAAAGTATTTGCTCAACGGGGTGGATATCCGCCTGAGCCTGAATCGCAGCAGTACCGTTGCCCATTTGATGGCCCATGCCAACGAGTACAAAACCATCATCCAAGAAACCAGACTCTACGTGCGACGCGTGGAAGTGTTACCTAAAGTGGGAAATAGCATCAGTCACACTTTGAGCAGAACGACCGCCAAGTATCCGATACGACGCATGGAAGTGAAAACCTTTCCATTGCCGCTGAACTCCAATTCAAGATCCAAGATCATCTGTTTCAAGGACAGTTACCCAAACGATTAATCGTTGGTATCGTCAGCAACGAAGCCCTCAACTGAGCCGTCACTACCAACCCTTTCCAGTTTAAGCACTACAGAGTGTCCAAGATCGAAGTGAGTCGCGATGGCAAAACTTTGTGTACCAGACCCTTTGAACCTAAGTTGCCGAGAAGAATTACTTTAGATCGTACTTGTCTCTGTACGAAGCCACGGGACGGTTAGGGACCAACACCAGTCAAGGCATTTCGTACGACGATGATGCAGGAGGTTACACTTTGAGGGCTTTTAATTTTACTCCAGACCAAGGCAGCGACGAGGGACATTTCCACCCTATAAAATCCGGTAAACTGCGTGTGGAACTTCAATTTGCAGAAGCTCTAACCGAGACGGTGAACGTCATCTTGTATGCCGTATTCGACAACACTCTAGAAATCAACAGTTTGAGAGAAGTCATTCTAGACTATTAGAAGCTATGGAAGACTCTTTTCTCTCTTTGAATGGTAGTGAATCTTTGAAAATGGAATGGGATGATATCGTGGAAGCAGAACTACACACCAAAAAAGACAAAGACGAAGAGGTGATTGTAATGTTCGGATAGCCAGAACAAGAATGACATTTTAGTCTGCTGTTTTGTCAAACACCTGGCAGAAACAATTACAGGGTTGACCGTGAAAGATTGCTATGGATGTCAAAACAACCATCCCAGTTAAATTCAACACGATAAATGTCTGATGATGAGTCAAGAACAAAAATTGGACAAGTATCTGGAGGACGCTTGGGGTCTCATCTCGGAAGAAGCAGTGTTTCATCAGTGGTATAAAGACTTGCGTGATCATCCCTCCTCTCCATTGACTGCTCTAGAGATCCATTGCGTCGAATCTCTCTTGGCAGAGAGTACGGAGACGAAGCGAAGAAACGATTATTTGACAGAGATTTTCAGGCAAAAAGTCAGGATTGAATTGATGACTTATCATTCCCTGTGAAACAAAAAAAAAAAAAAAAAAAAAAAAAAATGGTACATGGGAACTTTATTACCTTTTGGAAAACAGTTCGTACACTGCTTCTTGGAATCCTGTCGTGTGCACTACAGATGATCTTCCTCATCGCAAACCTAAATACCATGAAGCTTATGTCATTAACACGGACGACAGTCATCTCCGAGGAACCTACTGGGGAGCTATCTACTTTCCCCACGATGCTTGTGTGGAATATTTTGATTCGTATTGATTGCTGCCTTTGGAAGATGACATCATCGACTTTATGAGAAGAAATGCACAGACGTCACGATTCAATAATGTAAAATTACAAGGCACAGATTCCATGGTGTGTGGACAATATTGTGTGTATTGTCTTCATCAACGCAGTCTTGGATATCCCTTAGAACATTAAGTGACTTACTTTGATGGTGACTCTTCTAGAAACGACGAAACAGTAGATCGATGCTTTTGTGACCATTATGGATATCTCTTGTCTTTAGCTAGGAAACGTATTGTACATCAATGGCCAAATGACCTCCATCAGTGGAAGTCTAACTTGACTTCACAACGTTGTCAACTTTTTTGATACTGTATGAATTGTTATATTATGTGTTGGTTAATTGTTGGTTGAATAAAAACGTTATAAAAATACTGTTTGTTGTTTGTTTTAATTTTTTATTATTATCCATGCTCTTTGAGTTCTATCTATCCCTCACCATGAGATGAGCTATAGCGTTCCTACCCAAAAACCGTAGGGATGTTTCCTATCGCGCTCGCGCTTGAGCCATATAAAGCGCGGCGGTCTCCAGCCTGACCATCCATTGTTGACTCGTCAACCTATGAAGATGACTTCTAATTTAGCTGAACAAAATGAAGCCCACGTGAACTTTCATCGTGTCATACAAATCCTGATACCCAAGCCTGAAGAGATAGAGAATGTCAGGATGTTAAAAGTGGCCCAAGACCTGATAGAAGAGGTCTTCAGAGATGAAATCGAGAAGGATCAAGAAGAGTGGACCGATACGTATAAACTTCAGAAGCAAAGAGCAGCAGCAGCAGCAACAGCAGGAGACAGACAGGTGCTTTGTGCACTGTCGAGTGGACACGAAAGAGTTCTCCTTCTCCTTGCGCAGAAGCGGACCCTATCCTGTGGGAAAGCCTGCAGCCAGACGGGGACGCAATCTTAGGCGATAAGACATTGCCACTACCCAAAACAAAAAAGCCCTTTTCAGGGCTACAACAAAAATCTAGAAAAGGCATACTACTCCATTGCCAAAATATTTGTCTGTATTTGTGTTTGTCTGTAGGTTAAAAAATAGAAGTGCACCTTAAAACAGTTCGTTTCTCTGGCTTGTAAGATAGTGTGTGTGTTTGTCTGAAGGAAAAATAGAAGTGTGCCTATAAACACTTCGTTTCTCTGGCTTGTAAGATAGTCTATGTGGTTTTTTATATGTAGGAGTGGTAATAAAGTGTTTTTGCAGGTAAAAAGTGAACATGAGTGTTTCTTTTTGGTCCGCGCATTCCATGTTTTTGGTTATGGTATGGGTATTGTTAGTTTTGTGTTATGGGATGTTTTCATTCACATCCGTGCTTGAAGTATAAAAAGTGTTGCGTTCGTCACTCTGGATACACATCGTTCACTGATTAACTTCCAAGAAGATGAGCAGAATAAGAAAATTGCTGGAAATCCAAATGCACATAGAGTATGCCAGGCGACTCCTGGATGAGATGGCCATGGAGGCCATTGCAGAAAGTGCCAGACTTGAAGAAGAGAAGAAAAAAAAAAAAAAGAAATAAGAGGAGAAGGAAAAGAAAAGACATATCTTGCCTCACCTCATACTTTGGCAAACGTGTGAGGTCAAGCCTGAGGTGAGGACTTCATCACCTCCACAACAACTGCAGCCACAGCCAAACCGGTACCGAGAGCCGTGATCCCTGAAATAAAAATTGGGAAGAAGAATTGGAGAGGCAGAGGCAAAAATGGGAGCCTCATCAAGCCCTGCAATTAAGGAGACCACAACATCCACAGGCTGGACTAAGGATAGCAAGGGAGAGAAACTTCAAAATCCCACAAAATAAAGATTAGGGTTCTGCGGCCACTCATGTGGCCTTTGTGCAAGAGCAGGCCTTCTCAACCACATCTCTTGAAAAGAGAGGCTAATCAAGTTGCCAATCATATAATTATGTGTGTGTGTTTGTGTTTGTGTGTATGTGTGCTCGGGTACATTTGTGCATGTGTGTGTGTGTGTGTGTGTGTGTGTGTGTGTGTGTGTGTGTGTGTGTGTGTGTGTGTGTGTGTGTGTGTGTGTGTGTGTGTGTGTGTGTGCGCGCACGTATGTTTGTATAGGTGTGTATGTTTGTTTGTGTGTGTATGTTTGCGCGCGTTTTCCTTAATAAGAAACCCTTGTCCCTGCACAAAATAATAGTGTGTGTTTGTGTGTGTGTATGTATGTGTGTGTGTTTGTTTGTTTTTTCTCTTAACAGAAAACATTCTACCTGTAAAAATTATTTTGTGAAAGTAGAGTAATGTCACTATAAACACTAACTCACCTGATGTCATTGTAGGTGATAATATGTTTTTCAAAAAAGCCTTTCCTTCTCCACAATGTGTTGATAGAAAATATAGTGGGTTTTGTTAGTATTAATGTGTTGTTTTGTATGAAAATATATTTTAGGTTTGCACTCATATCACTGTGAATTGTTTGGTATGTGATATGGGTAGTTTGTATGAGGGGATGGTTTCCTTCACGTCCATGTTTGAGGTATATAATGTTTAGCGTTCGTCAATCGCGTCATTCAGCATTGAATAACAAAACAAACGGCAAGTAATCGCGTCAACAGAATGCAGACGTTGCAAGAAGTGGTGGACGATATAGGGATGGAAGATGGATTTTATAGTCCTCACAGAGTGAAAATGGAGATAAATAATTTAATAAAGGCCAAGGAAAGACTCAGAGAGCTTATAAAACAGACTCTCCTTGCTTTTGACACAAAAAAGTACTACAAACTGGTTCATGACTTGAGTGACGTGTCGTCAATTCAGGTCAGTTCCAGCTGAGATTAAGTAAACAATAGTATTTGTATACACATTTATTAGGATTTGGCTGTCAAAAAGTGCACTAATCCAACTGTTGAATCGAGTACCTGTTGCCAACGTAAGGTACATGTTTACATTTTAATCACAACTTTTTATGACCATATCATTTCAAAGCAACACAATAAAACTATTCACTGTAATTCATACCGCTAGTAATGCGTACATTACATGACAGCAATTGCTAAGCGGCAACCTATTTAAGAATAGGATATCTAGCTCACGGTCGAAGCATTGCTTAAAATGTGCGACTTTGATTCTAATGTAAAAATCTTAAGAGAGTGTGTTATGGAGAGACTAGGCCATTTTTATTATGATTCATCGCAAGTATGAACATATTATATTTAGAAAACAAGGAAATAACAGCAAATGAACATCTTCCACCAAAATCTTAATGAAAAGTTTCTATCACATTGACCTTGATCCCAAGGTCAGAAGCGCAAACAACCCGGTCGCAGATTGAATGGTCTTAACGCCATAATTATTTATACCAACTGTATGAAATGGTGCAGAAAATACAATCACGTGAAATATAAGACTTTAATTAAAACCTTAGTATAAAGATTCTAACACTGTGACCTTGACCCAAACGTTCAATGGGCTAGCGGCTGTGAAACATCATGAATTGTCTTATATTTATAACGAATGATGATGCGAAATATGACGAGAATCAGTCTAGAGTTCCAGGTCATGTACAAAACAAAAGCTTTAACGTAAATCTTAAGAAGCAGATGTTTTCGCTGCCACCGCCCCAAAATGCCCCTCTCACCACTAATGTGGGCTCAACAGGAAACTGCCTCTCGATAAAAAAAAGAAAAAAAAATATTTTTTTTTTGTTTCTTAAACTTCATTTAAAATTGACATAGTCCAAGACATTTCGATACTATTTTGAAACAATCTCTGTCAGTGTACAAGAAAGCACAGGCGCACGTTTTCACACCATAGTGTGTATTCAAGATAGTGATCACTGATGTTGCGGGTGAGTAACCTAAGATTAATAGCTTAGTGTTTAAGGGGTCAATAAAAAAAAACAAAAACAACGGATCTTTATGTTTTCGACTTTGCCAATTTTTTAAAAACGTTTTAGACAATAATAATAGATTGTTTGTTTTAGTGTCAGCTGATTAAATATTTGTAATTATAATTAATTATTATTTGTACCCTATTTTTAATTATCATAATGTAATCTATGTACCGCAAACGCTTAAAAATTGTTTCATTGTATAGTTTCTGCTGTGATATTTAAAATACTATGGTTAAATTAAATGAGGGTAATGACCAAAATGTACTTCAAATATAGACAACAATGAATAAAGAAACAGTTACTGCATCAGGATCTCTTGTTCAGATATATACACATATTAGATGAAGTGTTGTGGGTCATACTATCAACCAAACAGAAAATACGTTAAAAACTGGAGAATAAAAGGTTGGAAACTACGGCATAATTTCGCATGGAGTGAATTGTGTTTGTCAAAATTATCATGAAATTCCATGATTTTACATTCTCTATAATCTGAAAAGGTAAAATGCATCAAATTACTAATGACGCCTACGCCACCAACGCCAACAACATCATGGAAAAAGTGTTACCGATATAAAATTACGTCGTACGGAAGGCGAAACGAGCTACTTGCCTGCAAACGATAGACATAGTCCTCTCAAAATCCCCATTTATTGTCTTGGCAGGTCTAGCTTCTGCAGACATTCCAGACTGTTGAAGAGCTTGTGAATGAGATCCCTTCCCCAGAGAATGCCAAGCTCATCTCTGTGCACTGAATCCATCCCCGTAATCACCGTCTTCTCACGGTCCATACATTTGTGCACGCCTATCAGCCAGATCTCAAACACGGAGTCTACACGAAAAGATGACACGATGACTGATTAGTTAATTCCAGAGTATGGGTAGTCTGAATTGTTGTTTTTCTTTTGTCATGCAGGAACATGCAGCCAAATGTTCTCACCTCTACCCAAAGTCAAAGAAAGTTTTGTTTGGAACATATAATCGTATCTACTACTACTCGTTTATGGTACCATGCAGACACATGTTTATTGCGACACAGTATTCAATGCCTTCATCAATGTCAAGAAAGTTTACAGTATAAATTTTCACGCTTTTTTAAGGATAGAGGAATACAAAAAAAAACAAAAAAACATGCTATAAAAGAAACCAGCATTGAATACAGGCAACAGTTGGCCCCATAAATAAACAAGAGTTGTTAACAGCGTCATAAACATGTGAGTATTCTGAGACCAAAGAGTTACATTGCAATTTCTCATGTCTGAGAGACATCTATAACGTCTATAGGTGCTAAATTATAGTAGTAAGGGAAAAGGCTGGTTCTGGCCCAGAGACTCCTAAAACACCCCCAAACAAATACGAATCGAGCCCCCCGCCACCCCTCACCACCCACCACCCGATCCGTATTTGTTTGGAGGCATTTTAGGATCTCTGATCCATAACCAGCCTTTTCCCTCACTACTGAAGATTTCACCAATATTATTTATAAAGTTTAGACAAAATTTCACTAAGATTATTTATGAAGTTCACACAAAATTTCATTTGTCGGATTATTTAAAAAGTTTAGACAAAATTTCATACCCTATCATTATCATACTTTTTTGATAATTGTTTTCAAATCAGGCAAAAGACAGGGAATTTCCAATAGATTTTCCAGAATGTTCTAAAATCAGGTAAAGATAGGGAATTTCCATAATACTCAATCACGTGATTTTCTAGAATGTTCTACAATCAGGTAAAAGATAGGGAATTTCCAGAATGACTCAATCACGTGATTTTCTAGAATGTTCTAGATCAGGCAAAAGATAGGGAATTTCCAAACGGGTTTTCCAGAACAGAAGTATAAAAGGCGGTCAGAATTTTCTTCTAGCCATTGCACTGCTGCATTTCAAGAGGACATCTTTACCGAGCGAACAAGTAAGTGAAGATTATTTTATTTCACTATACTTTTTTTGATAATCTTTTTCATACCTGCTGACTCTCATTGGTAGAATATCTGTTAACATACTGTCAATAGTACGGAACTCGCGTATTAAATCATCCATATCATATTTTATACCCCGTAGGTAAGATCGTATCTGATCAAGTAATTTTTTTATAGGTGATACTAGCTGTTTTGCAGGCATATTTTTTAGTCACAAGCCGAGGTTCAATTTTTTTACACGTTGTTGAAAGAGAAACACCAACGCCCGATATTATTAACAAAAATGGATTTAATGATGCTCCACTTGAAATTATACCAGAGCCGGTCAAAAACAACGGTAAATATGATATTGTCCGAAGTATTTTGTTATAATATTTGTAACATTTTTTCACGCACCAAAGATTTTTGTGATAATATTTGTAATATTGCATTAACGCATCCACATCTTGTTTTTGAATTTCATTTGAAATGTGATTGAAATCAACTATACTTTTTTTCATTATATGATATTTTTTTACAATAGTGCTGGTTCCTGGTTTGATTCATTATACCTAATGACGTTAAGTAATTAATTAAGAAGTTTCAGCTGTAAATTCCAGACACCACCAATAACGTCTTGGGGGTATTTCCGTTGATGTCAACGTAAATGTTTCTTTGGTGTTCTTATTTAGCATCACCAGTAGAGGATTATAATATACATTCGGTGATGATGAAGTGGACGCAGTAATTTCCAAACCGTACATGGACAGCCTGTATAACCCAATTACTTCTGCGGTATGTTCGAGAGTGTTATTTCGCGGCATCCATGTTGATGATCCTGATGCTACTGTGTACACGATATTTTTAATTTGTCCGTGTGGAATTTTAATCAGATTCGTTTTTTGAACAATATTAGGTATTCCACTGACAATATCATTGAGTTTCGTGTTAACGTCGGAGAGTTTAATATCAACGATTGGTGGACTTCCAAAAAATTCATTAGTGGTTCTGTTCACGTTTCTGCGAAAATTCATAACAGTTGTACGTGATTAGAAAAATTAGTATTTAACGTAGTCGTTTCATCATTGATTGTTTTTAATGACGTCGTCATCGGGATATTGCTATCATCGACGTATTTTTTCGTTGCAGCATCAAAATCTGATTCTGGTGTTCTAAGATTACTAATACCATTGCTATTCATGTTGAGAAATGCACGCATTATACCACCGTTGACTAATACGTACTTAGATTCTTGATCATCGACATATTTTTTTGTTGCTGCGTCTGTATCTGCGGTTGGGTTTCCAAGGTCTATAATTTTATTTTGATTCATAATAATATTATCCGTGAATGAATCACCAGCTTTTTTAACATAATCGTTAACTGACTTACCGGAATCTTGTATCTTACCTTGGTCAGTAAAAGTAATGATATTATTAACAATTGCGGTGGGAATTCGTATAAGTACATCTGATAGTTGTACATTACTTGTCTTCAATCGTCCTTGTTTGTCCTGGAAAACGACGACTTCATTTTGATCTACACTTGTGATATTTAATAAATTATTGATTTCATTTTTGAGCTGATCAAGAGTTGCATATTTTGATAAGTCACCTTGCTGAGCTCCAGTCGATGAATCTATCAATAATGTTCCAAATTTCGTATAATAGCTCATTATTTATTATCCTACATAAAATTGTCAACATTAGTCAGTTTAATGTAACATAAAATTATATAACAACAATGGCGATGATATTAAACTTTGATACAGAGCGGCTGGTGAAACATAAACGTAACAACGAAACTTCCAGATTGTCATTATCTCATTGTTGGGCGAACTGGATCGGGAAAAACAAATTTGCTTATGAACTTGCTTCTCGGAGATAATTTTAACTACGATCGAGTTTATATTTACACAATTAATCCGCAGCAAGATAAGTACGAGCTACTAAGCAAATACAATGACAAACTTCGTGATGATCTTGATGCTGGTGAAGATTTTTTATTATCAAACAACCAGAAGATCTTATTCCAGTTAATCAACTTGATTCGGATGAACACAAGATAGTAGTTTTTGACGATATTCCGCTAAACAATGTAGAAATGAACAAAATAAGATCGTAGTTTTCACTGTCGCGAAATAAAAAATGTAATTCCGTTTATTTAGCTCAAGGTTTTTATAATGTTGACAGATTTATTCGGCGAAATACCGGTTGTTTTATATTATTTCCGGGACTGGACAATGTTGACGTTAAAAATATCGCAAACGAGCAATGCGGTGATGTAACAAAAGATAAATTTATCGAATTATATCATAAAGCTACAAAGAACAAATATACGTTTCTCTTATTTGATAAACTTACAAATGATCCGACTAAAATGTTTCGCTGTTGTATTGACATTTACAGTAAGGTATTTTCCACTTCTTAAAATTTTATAAAATTTATATATAATAATTATGGATAAACGAGCAAAATATAGAAAACATATAGAAGATCTAAAAAAAACTTGCTCAATCTCAAGCAGCATTTAAGCGAAAAGTACAGCAAGCACGACGTGGACAAGTAACTGCTGCAGAAACAACAGCTACGATTCTCAAACCAGTTACTGAAACACTACTTGGAAGACAACCTGAAACTAAACCACTATCAGAAGAAGAACTTAAGCAACTACAGGAAAAAGGTTTGGTTGGAATTGTTAAGGAAGAACAAGAAGCAGCTGCTGCAAAAATTATTGCTAGATCTGCTGAAGAAAGAAGAAGATTAGCTGAAGAACTTACAGCGTATATTCTTGATCCCATTGCTAGACGCGCTGAAATAAATCGGCTGATTGATAATCCGCTCGAGTTTGAACGACAATTAGCAAATTTAACAGTTGGACCGATTAGACGTAAGTTAGACGAGATAATAAAAAAAATTGAAATACCAGAAAAAAGTGAAGGTCAAATAATATTGGAGGAGACGCATGAGGAAGAAAAAACTAAAAAAAAAAGAAGCATTTAGAAAAGAACATGGACTAGATATCCGAGAAGAGCAAAAATTTAAAAAAAATTCTAGAAAATATAAATAACAAAATAGAAGATCGCGAATATGGTTGGTTTAACGAAAAATACGATTTTAAAGGTATGAGAGTACATGATATTGGAAGAACTAATTACAACGCTGAAGAAAACATTAGTAGGTTAGAAAAAATGAAAGAAGAAAGTAAGAAACATTTAAAAGATGTAAAACTGGAAAATGAAGACTACTACGACAGTGCCGTACGATACCGACATTGGATTATCGCTGATCTTTATATCAAAGCTATTCGTAATATAAAAAATAAAAGATATTGTACTACTCACTCTAATAGTTTGAGTAGTGAGGCAAGAGAAATAGATGATATACTACATATGAAAGCTGATAAAGTTGTCCCAAAGGACATAAAAGATCCTATTGAGAGACAAACTGAAATAAGTCGGTTGGTTGATAATGAACTTAGCGTAATGCCAGATGAAGCTGGAAGAAGAGAAAGAAAAGAAAAAGAAAAAACAGGAACCGGTGTAAAAATATTTACATCAACCGCTGAAATGATAGGCAGATTAATGCTGTTGATATCGTCAAAGGAAGCTGGTAATATTAGTGTTGAAATTGATAATGAAATTATTGACATACTTGATCATTTGAGATCGGAAAATTTATTAACATCTGACGAGTACGAAACTTTACACCGCGACTTAATCGCGGCAATTTAATTTTATAAAAATATAGTAAATAAAATGTCAACAACATTATTACTAGAGTCTAGTACAACCGCGAAAGATAACGCAAATTTTTCAGTAAATTATATTCCGCCAATACAACTTGATACTGAAAAACAGTATGAAATTGGACTAATTTCATGTACGTGTTGGTATTCGATGGCTAACGTAAAAACTGGTGTCAATGATGAATTTACATTTTCTATTTTTGATGTACGTTCTATTCCAAATCGTACGTGGAAATCATTTAAAATTCCACAAGGAGCTTATAATATTATTGATCTAAATAGGACTATAAAGGAGCTTATAACAAAAGAGGGAGGTAAAGATGATAGTTTCGAGTTAACAGCGAATTATAACACGTTAAGGGCTAGAATAACATGAAAAAATAATACGATAGTTAGTTTCTCACCAAAAAGTATCGCACCACTGATAGGATTTACTGGTAGTGGTTATGCTTCTCTTCCTAATCAAACTTTTACGTATGACGGTGAACTGCCGGTAAATATAACTGACGTAAACACAATATTAATAAATTGCTCCATTGCTTCTGGATCTTACTCAGCCCAGGGCAGTAAAGGTTATACAATATATAGTTTCTCGCCAGATGTTCCACCGGGTTCTCTCATGCAAATTAGTCGACGGCAAGTTATTTATTATCCGCTAAATGTTGAAAATCAAATAACAACAATAAATACGCAGTTGACAGATCAATCTGGGCGACAGCTGGATCTAAATAACGAGGTCGTTACTTATTATTTACACTTACGCGCGCAATATTAAACATATTTTATAATGCGAAATATTTGGCAATGAAAATTATGCAACCTCAGATATAATGAAACAGAGAAAAAAATTTCATAGAAGAAAAATTGTTGGTGGATTTTTAGGAAATATATTTACTAAAATTGTTGAAAATATTCCGGGGGTCGTGCGTAAAGTTGCACCAATTGCACTTGACGCAGGTAAAGCTTTTGCAACTGGAGCTGCATCTGCCGCTGGAACTGCGGTGGGACAAAAAATAGCTGATAAGGTGAGGGGCGCACCGTCTACATCTGAGATAAAACAAGTTATATCAGAAATCGCTCCAACAAAAGAAACTCAACGCGCTATGATAACAACAACGAAAAAACTTTTATCACCAAGAGGCGAGCAGATTATACAAAAATTAATATCTAAAGTAACAGCGCCGCAATGAAATTTTATATAATCTAATAAATAAAAAATGTCTGTTAAAAACTATCTCGACTTAGCAGAAACTTATGACACTGATGACACTGTAACAGAATTTGAGTATGTTGAGTATATCGATGAAAATTCTAATGAACCAAATAAAGCTGGTATTAGAACATTTAATACTCGAGATGAAGATGTATTTCTACTGCCACATAAGGCAATGTTAGAAGTTCGCGGTCAGATTATGACAGTGGCCAATCCGCCTGTTGCAATTGCAGCTGGAACAGAAGTAGCTCTTATAAATAATGGCTGGTGTTTATTCAAAAGTGCTAGATATCAACTAGCTAATCAAACTGCTGAGGATATTTCAAGTCACTTACAAGTTGCAAGTACAATTTTAAATATCATTTCGTTTTCCGATGATTACTCAAGATCAACTGCAACGAATATGATGTGGTTTAAAGATACTGGAAGTGGTGGTTTAGCTGTACCAAATGAACTTTTCTCCAAAGGTGTTTTGATACACGGAGCTGATGCCGCTGCAGTTTTTCCAATTGTAAGAAATTTTCTTATCGCCAATGCTAACAATTTTGGTATAGCCGCACCAGATGCAGCCGCTAATCAAGATGCTACAAGAGTTTCTCTTACTGCTGCTTGTAATAATCTTGGTATAACACCACCAGGAGCAGCCGCAGACGGTGTTGCAATGTTAGATTTAGTTAATAAAGCAATTAACGTAAAAAATCCGCGTTATAATGAAGGTTATGCTAAGAGAAAGGCACTTACAGCAGGATCACGTCAAATTACAATGATGCTGCCATTAAGTACAATATTTGGCTTTTGTCGTGATTACAACAAAGTATTTCGTGGAGTTAAACATACACTTATTTTAGATCGAGCAGAACAAAACGACTGCTTGTTTAGGTCAGGCGGAGCTGATGTACAATTTATCATAAACAAACTTGCGTTGTGGATCCCACGAATAACGCCATCAATCACTAAAATGTCGGAATTAAATAATATGCTTGAAAACCGCAAAAACAAAATTTATTTTCAGCAACATAAAATATATCAAACAGCAGTTCCGAATACTACTGACTACACATGGCGAGTTACAACAACATCAAGCGAACAACTGCCGAGACATTTATTTGTTGTATTTCAACAGCAAGCGCGACGCGGTAACCAACAACAAAATAATGCAATATTTGACCACGCCGATGTTAGACGAATATATGCTAGACTAAATTCGAAGCAATATCCGGAACGAGCAATAGAATGTAATTTCGCAGATGACGCTAATAAAAATATTACTCGACCTTACATGTATCTGCTCGACGCAGTGCAAAAATATCAAGATGTTGAAGATGGATCTCAAATATCAGTAGAGGAATTTCGTACACTTTATCCAATATTTTATTTTGATGTTAGTAAACATAGCGAGCGAGCTGTTGATTCGACAGCTGGTATTGAAATTACCTGGACACTAGGAGCAGTTCCAGTAGAGCAGTTGTACGTGTACGCGTTAGTGATCAGCGACAGATTTATTACGATTGATTCTGTTGGAGGTAAAATGACAGTCCAAGTTTAATCTGCAATTTGTATATAAGATGACAAAATATATTATAAAAGAAATATATTTGACTGATGGTCAAGTTAAAAAATTAGCAGCTGCCGTTGCAAAGCAGAGACAGGTATCATTAAAAATCAAACCTCACATTTCCAAGGGTATTTTAACAAAATTAATGTTGACCAAAAAACAGGCGAACAGGAACGATCGTAAAAAACCTTTTGTTTTAAATTTAAGTGCCGCACAAATAACAGCGATGACAAAACAAGGTGGTTTCTTTGGTCCGGCATTATCAGTAATAGTCAGAACGTCTTTACCAAAAATTTTGCCGGTGTTAGGTACATTAGGACTAGCAGCAGCGTCTGGAGCAATATCTGGCGCAACGAAAAAAGCAGTTGAAGGTCGTGGTATTGTTGGCAGTGGTATAAAGAAAATAGTCTAAAGATAAATTTTATGTGACTGGTAAATATAATGACACAACGAAAAACAAAATCGTCGAAAAAAAGGAAAACAAAGCGTCCTCGAACAAAACAAGGAGGATTTCTTCCTTGACTTATGGCGGGATTAGCGGGAAGTATTCTTCCGGGCCTACTAGGAATCGGACGTGGTCTAACATTGCCGGGAACACGGCCCCCCAGCTAAGTAACTTTGATATATTTAATAAGCTAAAACAAGTAAACAATTTCCACGGAGTTTATTCTAAGGATGAACTTACTAACATCACAGGTGGTTCCTGCGTGATAAATATACAAGATTTCATTGACGGATCTGGTACACATTGGGTAGCAGTTTATAATAACAATTATTTTGACTCGTTTGGACTTCCTCCGAGCGACGCAATAAAAAAATATATAAACAAAAAATATAAAATAATATATTATTCGTCCAATCAACTTCAACCTGTTGGAACTTCTGCTTGCGGATATTATTGTATAATGTTCATTAAACAGATGTCCCAGCCTAAATTTAATTTTTTAAAGTTTATTTTACAGTTTGACAAACAACCTTCTCACGCCAGTGATGAGATTGCAATTGATTTTTGTAAAGCTATCTAAAAGCCTGCAATTGATTTTATATAAACTTATGTATATAATAATGTCAACATATTGTCTCAAATGTAAAACTAAAACAGAAAATATTAATGAAACAACAGAAAAAACAAAGAACAACAGGCCAATGCTGAAAAGTATTTGCGCAATCTGCGGAAAAAGAAAAAGTATGTTTTTAAAGAAATTGTCCCCGGAGATAAAGTCGTTGGGAGCTGGTTGTCCTGACAAGATTATTTTAGTAGATGATTAACTGACTGTCTCTGACTAAGATAAGTACCCACTGGTTTTTATTTTTTGGTCAAATTTCTTATTTTTTGAGGGTCAAAACCCCAGCACTTTTCAATATAAATTTTCATGTTTTTTGATAATTTTTACTTTTATTATCCAAATTTTGCTGATTTTTCATAAATTTTTCGTTAATTTTTGCTGGTTTTTTGAGCAAATATAGAAAAACATGAAAAGTTATATTGAAAACTACTGGGGTTTTGACCCTCAAAAAATAAGAAATTTGACCAAAAAAATCGCTAAAAAGCAGCAAAATGGTCGAGAAAACGTCAAAAGTTGACCAAAAAACAGGTAAAATTTATTTTTCAGAAATATTTTCAGATTTATAATAAAATTATTATTTTTTCAGAAATATTTTGTTGGTTATTTTAGTAGACGACTGAAAATATAGAATGATATGCAAGTGCGATTCTGACAGAGATTTATGTCTCGAGCAAAATAAAATTGTCACATACTGTCAACGTTGTAACAACAGAGAAATAATAGGTACAGGTATAGATATACATAAATTGATTGGCAAATTACCGAAACCAAAAGGAGGCTGGACATTGCCAGGCCATAAATATACTGGACCTTATAATCCGCTAGATAAACAACTAGATGAAAACGATAATCCGCTGCCAGGACAAGAGCCTTATAATCAAGTTGATGCAATAGCAATGCGTCATGACATTTGTTATCGTGACATTGAACGTCCTGATAACGTTCGTGTAGAAAACTCAAAATCAGACTGCGATAAAGTAATGTTAGACGAACTTCGTGACATGGAGCCGACAAATATGCGAGAACGTTTTGATAGAAGGCTGGTGCAGGGTTTTATTGGAGCAAAATATAAATTAGGACTTGGGAAAGAATTGTATGATGATCTGGCAGCTGAACTACACAAACCTACAAAAACAAGTTTACGCGACGTAAAGTTGTCGCAAATGCCGTTGATGATATCTGGACGATAGATTTAGTCGATGTGTCAAATCTTGTTCAGTTTAATGATAATAAGAAATATTGGTTTAACGTTGTAGATGTTTTTAGTAAATATGCTTTTAGTGTACCCGTTTCAGATAAAACAGGAACGTCAATGACTGACGCGTTAAAACAGATTATCGTTAGTACAGAAAGAAAACCAAATAGAATCTGGACCGATCACGGAGCAGAATTTTTCAATAAAAAGTTCCAGCAGTTTTTGGAACAAAATAATATCAAAAAGTATGTTACAGGAAACGAAGGTAAAAGCGTTGTGTTCGAGCAATTTAATCGCACGCTAAACGAAAAAATACACAAATATTTGACAGCTAAAAACACAAACAGATATGTCGATGAGCTTCCGCAGATAGTTGACGAATATAATAACACGAAACACCGAACCACTAAATTGTCGCCAAACAACGCAATCAAAAATCCGATATTAGCGAATGAAAACATGTACCGCAGACATAAATTTAAAGTGGGTGATAAAGTTAGAATTTCTCTGACGAAGAAAACATTTGAAAAAGTATTTACTCCAAACTGGACTGAAGAAGTTTTTGTAGTTGATAAAGTACTTTTAACAATACCTGTAACATACGCGTTAAAAGATTTATTAGGTGAGCCGATCATTGGAAGTTTTTACGAGCAGGAACTTCAGAAAACTGAACAAGATGTCTTCGTTATTGAAAAAGTTATCCGAAAACGCGGCGACAAAAGTTTAGCTAAGTGGCGCGGGTATAGCGATAAATTTAATAGTTGGATCCCAACTAAGTCGATGCAAAATTATTTATAATGTTATTATAAATTTGTTCGTATTTCACAAGTACAGATTTACATTTAATAGGTTTACATAACGAAATTAAATGTAATTTTCTTTCATTATCAACTGGCATCAAATTGAATATCTTAGCAAAAATGAAATCGTATTTTATGCTCCTTTGCTGGCCAGTTATTTTTAGATTTAAAAACGGTTTGATAAGCTGCCAAAATGTTTGTTGTTCGGCAACAGTAAAATTAAATTTTATTATTTTTTTAGCAATGTGATACTTAACATTATATCGTCCAGTTGTTGGTCTGCTGTAATTTTTTCTGTCAGCGACAGTAACTACTTCATCATCGTCGGATTCGCTGTTATACAAAATATCATCTTCGCTATAACTAGCAAATTTGTCTATATCGGTGGAGATTGGTAAAATTACTTGTAGTTTTGTGGCGACTTTGTCGTTAGTGATTGTATCGCTTGCGATTGTATCTTCCGCGTATATTTCATCAAGTCGTTTCATCAAGTTCATATTATAATATACTTTTATCTAATTTATTGTTATAAGATGACCACAGAGATGAAATCTCCTGAGGTAAAATATCAACAAAAAGTTAATATATTAAACTACAACGAACTAGCTGAAGCAGTGAGAAAATGTTTGTCGGGTTATAGTGCATATTCTGCTGACGTTATTGTAATGCCTGGCGAAAATGATAGAATATTACTAACAGCAGCAGAAAAGGATAAACTTAATGATAGCGCAGTGATGACGTTAAAATTTGATCGCGATGATATTATAGCATTTGCTCATCATTGTTTAACAAAAAGGCGCTTACAAAGATCGTCGATCCTATAAGCAAAGAAAACCCAAGTATTATGTTTTCTTGAAAAAGCTGATCTTATTACTCCATCAGCAGCAAATGTTACTGCTCTGGGATTAATATCAAAATGTTTTGCCGCAGCTGAAATTGATTTAAAACTGATTTTCTCGACTTTTTCGAGATTAAGTGAAATAATAGGTTTTGACGGACATCTAAAATTGGCACCATCACCTCGTCCTTTTCTGACATTTTCATGCTGGGTATCTAGTTCTAAATTTTCTATACGATTGTCAGTTTTTATGTTATTGATGTGATTAATAACCAAACCATTAGGTATAGGTCCGTTAAACGTCTCATAAACAAAACGATGTGATAAATAATCAACTCGATCGGTTAGTGTTCCTCTGACAGTTAATTTTGAGATACCCCATATTATTCAAACTTCCAATAACATTTTTGTTTGAATATTTCGAATAATTCCTTTGTCATTTGCTTCATATAAATCAAATACTGGATGAGGTTGATACTCATCTTGTAAAGCTAAATTTTCAATATTATCATTGCTAATCGAACCATTTACTCTATGTACTCTTTATCCTTCTGGAGTGTCCTCGCAAAACAAAGTATAAATAAAATCTTTTCTAAACATTTCAATTCTATCTGTATCATCACCTCTCACTGAAATTATCATTCCAGCTGGTGTTGGTTTACCAATAGATTTTTTAGATTTTATGTTAATTACTGAACCTAATGCATTTCCAGCATATAGGTTATATATCGGATGAACATGATAAGTTTCTTGCTCCTCCGCTGTCAATCGGATATATCTCAAACTTTCTGTCATTATATTATAAGGATTTTTTATATCTCTAATTGTTTGTTCAGCTGGCGTGCGGTGAATTATCGATCGAACAACTAATTAGAGATATAATATTACTCTATTATATAGCAATTTCTGAAATTGCGAGATATTGCTAAAAAGAGCCTTATGGGAGAACCTGAAAAAATAGCGACTGCCTTTACAGGATTTGACAACAGTTATCGGCTCGATAAACAAATCGTACTGGTAAATTTTACTGCAACAAATCTCTATCATTTGCTAGAGTCAACTGTAAAACGTGAACTTAAAAAACATAAAGGTCTAAGGATATTAGTGCAATATCACGTTATATTTTCAAAGCTACTTGTGACGGAAGAATCGACTGACAAAGAAATTGCAGACCCTTATATTATTGCAAAATCAAGGCGTGTTTTGCTTGGGACTGATCTTTTGTCACTAGCTAATGAAATACACCAAGAAATTTGGAAAAAGATAGAAGAATTTACCGAATCAGGTTCGGGTTGGAAGTTTGAAATTATTACTGGAATTTTATTTCACACAATAAAATATAACGTATTACGCGGTAGCTCGTATACTGACCTACCACAAAAAATAAAAAATAAAAAATGCTGTATAAACGTAAAGAACGTCGTTAACAGATGTTTCAGTGGGCTATTCTTTCTGCGCTATTTCCAGCAGAAAAACACGCTGATCGTGTTGACAAGCATATTAGTCACGTATCAAAATTAAATTTTAATGGCATCGACTTTCCAGTTGCAGAAAATCAAATACCAAAGTCTGAAAAGCAAAATAATGTTTCAATAAATGTTTTCGGACTAGACGAAAAAGAAAACGTCTATCCGAGATATATTTCAGAAAAAGCTTCACAATCACCGATAAACTTGCTGTTTTATAAGAACCATTACGTTTGGATTAAAAACTTTAATGGTCTAGTTGGCGGACTGTATAATAAACGAAATAAAAAAAACGTTCTTTTGTTATCGCTGCTTGCACGGTTGTAATGACAATGAAACATTACAAAAGCATTTGCATTACTGTAGTGACGTACAACGAATAACGATGCCGTCCAAAGAAAATAGTTTACTACAGTTTGTCAATTACAATCACAAACTAAAAATTCCTTTCGTTATATACCCTGATTTCGAATGCTTACTTCAGCCTGTACTTGGCGCAGAAAGTAATCCTAACCAATCGAGTACAAGAAAAACTCAAAATCATGTTCCATGTGGGGTAGCGTACAAGATAGTTTGCTGTGCTGATTCGAGATTATCTAAACCGATTAAATTATATCGTGGTAAAACTCCAACTGTTTGGCTTCTCAAGCAGTTAATTGGCGAAGTTGATAACATATTTAATCGTTTAAAAAGAATAACTCCAATGATAAAACTGACATCTCAACAAGAATCTGATCACGAGCAAGCGAAATTTTGTCGTATTTGTGAAAAAGCTTTTGACTCGCCTGATAATAAAAAAGTACGTGACAATTGTCATTTGACCGGGCAGTATCGTGGAGCGGCTCATGATCACTGTAATTTAAGGTTTCACGCTCCAGATTTTATTCCAATTGTTCTTCACAACTTCCGAGGATATGATAGCCATATTATCGTAGAAGCTTTTGGTGATCCCGACATAGTATCTCGTTTAAAACTTAATAACGTAATCAAATGCATTCCAAATAATTTGAAAAGTTTATGTCAGTTATTTTAGGTAAGTTGCGTTTTATTGACAGCCTACAGTTTATGGCGGCATCATTAGATGAGCTGGTAAAAGGTTGTAGCGAGTTTGATAACCTACGAGACTGTTTTGGAGATAAATTTAATCTACTGACTAAAAAAGGAATATTTCCGTACAAGTATCTCGACGATTGGAGTAAATTTGATGAAACCTCGCTACCTGACAAGGATAAATTTTATTCACAACTTTAAAATGAAAATATAGCCGATGACGAGTACAAATATGCACAAGATATTTGGAATAAATTTAACTGCAGAACATTTGGTGATTATCATGATTTATATTTGAAAACAGATGTTTTATTACTAGCAGATGTTTTTGAAAGTTTTTGTCGAGTAAGCTACAGCAATTATGGACTAGACCCTTGTTGGCATTATTCTGCTCCCGGGCTGTCATGGGACGCTCTGTTAAAGTTTAGTAAAGTAAGGTTAGAATTACTGACTGACGTTGATATGTTCAATTTTTATCGAAAAAGGTATCCGAGGCGGTATTAGCGTTATAACAAAGAAATATGTTGAAGCAAACAACAAATACTTGAAAGAGTACAATCCCAAACTTATATAAGTATATAATTTATCTAGATTGTAATAATTTATATGGTTATTCTATGGCAGAACCAATGCCCTTTGGTGGATTTCGTTGGATTACGGCTGAAAAATTTCTATCGGAGACAGAAAAGAAGATACCTGATGATGTTTCGTATTTCGTTGAAGTTGATCTCGATTATCCAACTTGGCTACACAATTTACACAACGATTATCCTTTCTGTGCGGAATCAATGATCATTAATTATAGTATGTTATCTCAAGAACAACAAGCGACAGCATCACCAAGACAAAATTTTATGGTTTTAAAAAAAGTACCAAATTTACTCAATAAGCGAAATTATGTTTTGCATTATAAAGTTTTAAACAAGCAGTAGATGCTGGTCTTGTCTTGAGGAAAGTTCATAGAGTTTTAAAGTTTAATCAGTCGCCGTGGATGAGAGGTTATATTAACTCGAACACTTCGAGAAGAACTGTGGCGAAAACTGATTTTGAAAAAACTTCTTTAAGCTTATGAACAATTCCGTTTTTGGTAAGACGATGGAAAATATTAGAAAACGGGTAAATATCGAGCTAGTTAATGATATCAATCGCAGAAATAAACTTGTGACAGATGATGATTTTGTTAGTATGAAAATCTTTAATGAAAATCTTGTCGCGATACAAAGAAGAAAAACAAATCTAAAACTAAACAAGCCGATTTACGTTGGAGCTTCCGTGTTAGATTTATCGAAGTGGCTCATGTACGATTTTCCTTATAATTTTGTTAAAAATCAGTGGCCGTCAAGTAGACTATTGTTTACTGATACCGACTCGCTCGTGTACGAAATTGAATGTGAGGACGTCTATCAGAGTATGTACGACAATCGACATCTGTTTGATCTTTCCGATTACCCTCGTGACAGTAAATTTCATGACGACACAAACAAAAAAGGTTATTGGTAAGTTCAAAGATGAAATGAACTCGAGCATCATCAAATACTTTATCGGATTGCGCAGTAAAATGTATGCCGTATTGCTAGACAATAATAAAATAACGAAAAAAGCAAAAGGTCTGCCTCGCGATTTTGTTAAAAAGTTTATGAAATTTGATGATTACAAGTACGCGCTTGACGGCGGCGTTAGTTTTATAAGAGCAATGGCTATTCGAACAAATCATCATAAACTCGAAACAGATGTCATTATCAAACGCGGTTTAAGTAACTTTGATGACAAACGTTATTGCGAAAATGGAGTAGATACATTTGCACTTGGGTATTGTTTTGATGATAGATCTATACTTGATATCATATTCGACGTTTAGGGTATGAAATTTTATCTAAACTTTAGAAATAATGTTTGAAAATTTGACAGTGACAAATAGCTACAATAGCAAGATCAAATATCTAATGATGGGCTGCAAACAGTGGACAGTTGAAGTTAATAATGAAATATCAGGTATATGTTTTACCGCAGTTCGTGACAAGCTAAAACGTTCTCTTATCAGATCTGATGGCAGCGAGTATTTCAATTACCTTGAACAATTGAGCCAGAAGTTATCGGCAGAATTTAAAACCTTTCATGACCCGATAAGTAAACAAAAATATACTAAACTTACCATCGATCTCGATTGGTCAAAAGTATATTTTATCGACAAAAAAATATCCTCTTAACAAACCACAAATAAAAGATTTGTTTGGGTCTCGTCGCTGTGTGAGCGGTAAAGTAAAATTATGTCTCTATTATCGTGATGATGAAATATTTCTGGTATCAACAGTTGAAACATTGATCATTGGTGACGAGGTATAAATAATGTTTGAAATTTTGACAGCGACAAATAGCTATAGGTGTTTGGATTATATTTGAGGTAGAAATCTCCCAGCTGAAGAAACACAAAAGTCTTGTTGGGATAGGGATTTATATTCGTTGAGGGGGGGGGGGGTCTTGAGCTTTGTATGTTAACGGATATCCTACCAATGGTAGTCAGCAGGTATGAAAACAATTATCAAAAAAAGTATGATAATGATAGGGTATGAAATTTTCACTTATCTGTTCGCTCGGTGAAGATGTCCTCTTGAAGTGCAGCAGTGCAATGGCTAGAAGAAAATTCTGACCGTCTTTTATACTTCTGTTCTGGAAAACCCGTTTGGAAATTCCCTATCTTTTGCCTGATCTAGAACATTCTAGAAAATCACGTGATTGAGTCATTCTGGAAATTCCCTATCTTTTACCTGATTCTAGAACATTCTAGAAAATCACGTGACTGAGTATTATGGAAATTCCCTATCTTTACCTGATTCTAGAACATTCCCGAAAATCTATTGGAAATTCCCTGTCTTTTGCCTGATTTGAAAACAATTATCAAAAAGGTATGATAATGATAGGGTATGAAATTTTGTCTAAACTTTATAAATAATCCGACAAATGAAATTTTGTGTGAACTTCATAAATAATCTTAGTGAAATTTTGTCTAAACTTTATAAATAATATTGGTGAAATCTTCAGTAGTAAGGGAAAAGGCTGGTTATGGATCAGAGATCCTAAAATGCCTCCAAACAAATACGGATCGGGGGGTGGGGTGGTGGTGGTGGTGGTGGGTGGTGAGTGGTGGCGGGGGGCTCGATTCGTATTTGTTTGGGGGTGTTTTAGGAGTCTCTGGGCCAGAACCAGCCTTTTCCCTTACTACTATTATATCTCTGCCAATATTAATCAAGACAAGGAGAGCTCATAGGCATCAGAGACTGTTGGCACGCATGGATTAGCCACATAACTGGCAGGTATAGTCCGTTTCCTTTTTATATGCCAATGTGCATTTCCAGTTCTATAGCCCATTTCTTTTTTATGTTAATGTGCATTTCCATGATGGTTGAACGGTGTTACGTATATGTAATTTAATTACTTGTGTGTTAGTTTTAAATTCTTTTTTATTTTATTTTTATTCCATTACATGTTATTGTAATGATAACTTTATTCACTGGATTTTACATTATTTTCGGAAAATTCAGTTTTCTGTTTAGCCTGATTTAAAACTCAGTACTGTTGCTACATTATATTCTTAGCTGACCTAGTTCCTGACCTTGATTCAGAAATTGGTAAACAAAGAGTGAAAATCATTGGTCGTAATCAAGGTCATAATTGGCTTGCGTGTTAGCTCTAATTGGTAAACAACTTTTTATTATTGAATCTTATAGTAAGATTTGTTCAGTACAATCGAACTCGTAAATAGCCTACGTGCTAATTGACATATTATTTTACTGCATTTTTCGAACTAAGTGATCATGTGGGTCTGAATTACGTTTTAGTTAAGGGTTAAAACTGATATTTTATAGTGAAATAGTCATTCGTAAATTGATGCCTTCGGAGCACAGAGATATTTTGTGTTGTCATTAGTTTGAGTTAAGTTTTTTCTAGTTTTCGGAATTAGCAATTAATTTCTCTGGAAAACATGCAAGTGCTCTTCTTCATCAAAATTCTTGGACAAAAACGTTAATTAGAAATTATTTGGAATTCTAAAGCCGGAATTGGTGATTCAACAAGTAACTGGTGACACAACAACACAGGACAGGTTATAGAGGGCGTCATCGCCTTCCATCTTGGAACTTCATCTGGATTCAAACTTTGATTCATTTAGAACTTTTTAGTGATAGGACTTATATTTTTAAATTCTAGGATTAATTTTTGGATTAGATTCACAAACCGTTAGTCCTTTTTTATTTTTGCCTTGCTTTCTAGGTAAATAAATTATTCCGTTAAAATTTACAAAGCTTGTTGGCTTCATTCCTTTCCTTGTTACTTTTGTATGAGCCTATACAGGTAACAACGGAAAGAGAAAAGGCACATCAAAGATGAATTTAATTAGGCTTCCAACCTTGCCACACTTAACTGGGAAACAGACTGAAGTCTGCTATAACAGCGTTTCGTTGCAAAGCAGTTTATATTGTTTATCTCTTCTATTTTACTTTAACATGTACTATTATCGCGAATTTCAGTACTAAAGTAGGCACAAATTTTTCCCTTCATTCTGATATATTTCCTTTGTGTATGGCAGTAACAAAAATATTGACATTAAAATGATCTCATTTTGTTAGTCAACCGTAAAGCCTGATGTTAATTTTCAAGTGTCAAGAAGGATAAACAAAATAAATTAATTAGTTAACATCATTAGCAATTCATTTATTAATCATTGAGAGAACATAAATATAAATATTTTCCGTCTATCTTCCACAAAGATTTTTAAAAGATTTACAAAACACTTGGTAGAACTATTCTACGTAAATTCAAAATTTACTATTTACCTCTTAATTTCCTAGATTCCAAAATAAATTACACTAATGGAAGCTTGTTTCTTTCGCCAATAAAAGGATGCATTTGTATTTATGATACAATATAGCTTGAGTGTTTTTGATACACTATGCACCATGAATGAAATTCTCTGACCCACTTCATCTAATTTATTTATGGTACTACTCTGCTCTGGGAACCCCATTTGTATACCAGTATGGAAAATGTGATTTTCGCTTTGCTTGGGTTGCGGATTTTATATATATATATATATATATATATATATATATATATATATATATATATATATATATATATATTCATTCTCTTTACAGATTGATTGTGGTGGAACTTTTTGTTTTTACCATTACTACTAGCATTTTGGTGGCTGTTTTCGAATCGATTGCCCAAAGGCAACTATGGAAAAAGGTCTCGTCTGTCTGAATGAATTCCAGTGGTTTCCCGAATAAATTCTAGTCTTGAATATTCAGATGTGTCAGTGGCCTTGAATTTGCTAATGTGCCAACATTCTTGATGTATCATAATGATATAATCCAACTTGTTATTGAATGAAGTCATAATATTTCCAACATAATTATTTAGTCCTAAAATCAATCAGCACTTTGTAATTTCAATCAACAATTTAAATAAATAAATTAATTCCTCTCAAATCAAAACATCTAAAATACTGATTCCGCTACAGATGGAAGGATAGGAATTAGTGATTTTGATGTAAACAGCCCATAATATTAAAACGTAAGAAAGAATATGAGCACTGGAATGAGAGTCAAAAGTTCATTTCCAGAAAAATCTAAATTGCAAACAAGATCAAGTTTATTGCTTAAATCTTATCAAAGAACATGATACATATCACGTAGACCAGTTTTTTCCAAGCGAAAATGTCCTCAGCTCAGATCCAAAGAAACAGTTTTACCTGCAAGTGATAATTATCTTAATATATAATATAAAATCATAGACAAATATTAACTACGTAATATGTTGTTTAAAATAATAGACATTGGGCAGGTAGACCCAATCTCCTATCCTCAATTATGGACAAAGGTCAATCAAACAATGCAAATTAAATATGCATAACACTTTACAGACAGCATTAGACATGTCTCATCTACAAACCAATTTCATTCACTAGGCTTTACGTATAAATTTATGTGTGAAAGATATGACCCATTTATCGTTGACTTTGAGAATGCTGGGATTACTTAATCAACAATTTCATGATAATTTACCTGACAAATATGTATGTGAACCTAAATATTTTGATTCAGTGGTGTTGTCCGAAAATCAGTGAAATGTGAGCTTCTTTGCTCTGCAGGAATTAGTATATTAGTGTATATAGTGTTTCATTATAAATTATGCTTCATTAAATAGTTATAGTATTTTACAACAAAGTTGTTCATTGGGATTAAACACCCATGAATAAAAGGAGTCATGTTTTCACGAGGATTGGAATTTGACAAGTTGGTCTTGAGTTAAGAATTGATCTGAATAAATTCTTTCATTTATATTAGTGATTGAATACCTTAAGATTTTCATCGTTTCTCTCAATCCTTACTTATTTGACAATAGATCAATTAAAGGCAGCAAGTAGAAATTATAGCTACCGCATACTTTAGAGATATGTGTGCACTGAAACCATACAAAGTTCATTATAATTCTTGTTTTAAAGGTGCTTAAATAAAAAAAAATTGGTATAAAAGCTATTATATTGTATTGCCATATTACAGAAATGATTATGATTTATTAAACAGCCATTTTGATCTCAAGGAATGAAGGAAAGTAAGAAATGGGAGGGTGGTTTTTCATTTCTAATGTTTGTTTTTTTTTTCTTCTAGGAATTGTCATACCTGATTACCGGAAGTACTACATTAGTTTTAGTCAGACATTTTCCATAGACTCTGAATCATTTGAGTAGGTCAAATATTTTCATTAAGCCCTTGTATAACAGAACAATACTTTTGCAGTGTAAGAGAGGCAAATAGTTCATACTCTCTAACACCGAATTTTGATTTGGTCAGGTTGGTTGACTTTCTTTTTAATTCTTAAGATTAACAGAAACAGACTTATTACTTACCTGGTAATTACTCATAAACCATTCAGGTTATAATCTAATTTATCACCAGGATGTATAACAACAGTATTGCAATCTATGAAAGGTCTTATTGAACATTTATGTTTGACAGATAATGAAACAAAACAAAAGAGTTTTATATTCAGTTAAAATAAAATCAAGTGCAAAGTGTATATTGTGGAAATGTGGAACATGGCATATTATGGTAGTATGAGGTTCTTTTTAGAACATTTATTATTCTGTTTAATACTTACAATAGTTATTACTCTAACACTGTTTAATTTTAGCAGGTTCAAAATATTTACCTAGACATCATATATAAAGTAAAGAAACATTTTGCATGCATCTATGTTTTCTTTTATTTTCATCCGCACCTGTATTCTTTGCTGGACATTCGGTAATTTCAGTCCCACTCCATGCAATGTGCCATCACGTGTGCAACTAAATAGAATGCTGTCTATACAAACATTATTAGGACAGCTCCGGTGTCCTAGTGGTTAGAGCTTCCGCCTCGGATGCAGGAGTTCGCGGGTTCGAACCCCGGCCGAGTCATACCGAAGACTTATTAAAATGATACTAACAGCTGCTTCGCTAGGCTCTCAGCATTAAGAGGTTAGTGTTAGGACTGGTCGGCCTGGAATCAGGACATGTTTGCAGCATGATGCTCCAGTGCTAGACATCACTATAAACTGTCACACTGCAGACAGCGTAGCGATATGACTGAACAATTGTTAATGCTACGTTAAAAATCCAAATCACGCATACAGAAAAACATTATTAATATTAACGTTACCATATTCCCTGTGTGTTTGTTTCTTGTTAAAGAAATGCTTGGTTGCTTCTGCACACCTTTGCTTCATTTTATACACGTAAGTAAAAAAATATTTGATATTGCCGAATTAAAATACTTTTCCGGATCAGTCTCTTTGTCTTTTTGTACAGTATCAAGGCTAATTTAAAACTAATTCTTCTTGAATCATGTATCATATTTTGTCCAAACAGTATTACCTGTCACATTAATGATTCCTCCTCTTGTGATGTAGTCGTTAAAGAAATCAATTCCATTTGTTATTTTTCAATGACAGACTTAGCCATTAAGTGTGACGTAATTATATCTGACTGTCACTAGTGAGCTTACTTTGCAAATTCCCCTGTAATCTTTACATCGTGCGAAACGCAAACTACGGCTTACATTCGTGACAGTAGGCCTGAAACATATTTTCAGGTTTCATACCACTTGGACACTGTGCAGCAGTGCAATGATGTGTTGGTTTATGTTTAAAACCCTGTGGGTTTCTTTCCTGTTTGTGAGGAGTAATATACATCCCTTATTGTTGTTACAAAGTTAACAATATTTGTAATCGTCAACAACACTGACGTCCATTACAGTTGCAATCAATACAGACTCATAAGTCATCTACTTGTAAGAAGGCTGGTAAAACCATATAGTAAACGTTGCCTAGGATACTATATAAAACAGCATCAGGCTGAGTAGAAGTATATAGAGCACATACATTATCCAAGTTATTAACTACCTGAGAAACCAAATATTCTTTCCTGAGTCTTTCATTCAGACAATGGACTGACTTTGATATAGTTAAAATCCAAACCCGAGTAGATATAAATTTCAATTTGTCATCTGACTCGCTTCAAATAACTGTAAGATCCAATTTGGTTTTTTTTATTTATATCCTTTCTCTAAATATAATTTTTGTTGTAAATATTCAATATTTAAATGTTTTGTTGTCACTGTTCAGTATTTTGGCTACAATAGTACTGACGTCCTTCCTGATTTCATTTTTTTTTTATCTCCATTGATCTGTTGTACTCAGCAACGATCCTAATCATCACCTATTTCATTATCGCTTACAGCTTCACGCAGATTCAATATTTGGTAGAGAAGAATGTTCTTGATAAAAGTGTTTTGGCTTCGGTCAGTAAGTCGGTATCAGACTCTGATATAAAAGCAATGGAATTAAAAATGAAATACAAGATGGAATTGGAGTTAAGGAAGCTCGAGCTTCAGAAAGAGGAAAAACAAATGCAATTACAAAAAGAACAAATGTAGTTGCAATTAGAAGAGAAGCAATTGCAGTTGCAATTTGAAGAGAAGGAGAAAGAGAGACAGGAAAGAGAGAATGATAAACAAATGAAATTACAATTTGAAAAAGAGGAGAGAGAGAGACCGGAGACGGAGAAAGATAAACACGTACAGTTAGAAGAGATGGAGAGAGCAACAGGTGCAATTGCAAAAAGGGAGGGATGAAAGGGAATTTCAAATTAGAATGAAAGAAATAGAGCTGGCAAGTGAAAAGCACATTTCCACTTCACATACAAATTCAAGTTTTGACATGACAAGAAATATCAGGTTAGTGCCCCCTTTTAGGGAAAAAGAAGTAGTCAAATATTTTATTTATTTTGAAAACGTTGCTGAAAATTTGAAATGGCCAAGGGTGAGTTGGACTCAATTAATGCAATGTGTACTTTTTGGCAAGGCCAAAGATATCTATGCATCCCTGTCAGTACAGCAAATTTCTGAGTATGATTTGGTTAAGGAATGCATCTTAAAGGGATATGCCTTAGTCCCTGAGGCTTATCGCAAAAATTCAGAAGTTATAAAAAGGAGGCTGGACAAACTTATGTTGAATTCGCAAGAGAAAAAGAGCAGTTATTAAAGAGATTGTGCTTAGCCAAGAAGTTGAACATGATTATGAAAGTCTCGAACAACTTGTCTTACTTGAAGTGTTCAAGAACTGTGTCCCTAGTGACATTAAAAATCATCTTGAAGAACATAAGATAGAAATCTTGGAAAATACTGCTCTTGCTGTGATTAGTATTCCTTGACTCATGAAGTTCCTGTTATAAGCAAATCATTCACTCAGCAGTCTACTGGTAGAAAGGTATTTCAGCCTAATATGACTCCTTCTAAAACTCAGTCTGGCACAACTTCTAAAAATCAAGCTTCTGTTAAACTTGATTCAAAATCCTTGTCTATTCCTACGTGTGCCTATTGCAAGAAAAAAGGACACGTCATTTCTGATTGCTTCAAAGTGAAATACAGGCATCAGAATCAAGATATACCTATCCCAAATGTTCTTATTTCTAAGAGGTCAAGGTCACGGTCATGTATTGAAAGCAATACATTTGTTGGGTCTAATAAACCCCAGTCTGATTTTATTATGGAGAATTATGAACCATTCATGTCGAAGGGTTCTATATCACTTTTGGTTGATTTGGCCAATCCAATCCCTATTAAAATTTTAAGGGATACAGGACCTTCTCAGAGTCTTTTATTATCATGCACTTTGCCATTTTCTGAGACGTCCTGTTCTAATGAGAGTGTTCTCATTCAGGGAGTAGAGTGCGGCTTTGTTAATGTTCCTCTCCGTTGTGTAAATTTTTCATCAGACTTAGTTTCAGGACCTGTGACAGTCGGTATAGTGTCTAAGTTACATTCATTTATTACTAGGCAACGACCTAGCTGGAGACAAGGTTGTGGTTAATCCACTTGTAACTGACAAGCCTTGTTTGAATCAGAAAGTTGATCCTATTGAAAAAGAATACCCTGATTTATACCCAGCATGTGCAGTTACCAGAGCTATGGCAAAGAAAGCTCTTGAGAATGATTTTGATAAGGAAAGTATTCGTTTAGCTGACACATGTATTGGTCAGGCTTTTGATGAGGTCACTTTCACTCCTTGTTTGGATCAATCAAAAGGTATTGATCACAGTGATCCTCTTCTAAATACTCATTCTCTTTTATCTAATCAGGGTGATAAACGACAATCACTTATCATTGAGCAGGAAAAAGATCCTGATATCTCCTCTTTGTTTCAGAGGGCCATTAGTGAGACTGAAGCCGTTGAAGTAACTGTCTGTTATTTCATTAAAATGGAATTCTTATGAGAAAATGGAGACCTCCCGAGGTACCTGCTGTTGACGAGTGGTCAGTGAACTATGAGATTGTAGTTCCAAAATCTTACAGACAGGAAATACTTAGTTTGGCCCATGAAACTCCTCTGGCGGGTCATTTAGGGATAAATAAAACTTATCACAAGATCTTGACTCACTTTTATTGGCCAAAAATCAAAAGTGATATTTGTAAATTTTGTAGATCTTGTCATACTTGTCAAATGGTAGGAAAACCCAATCAGAAGATACCTAAGGCTCATCTGCAACCTATTCCTATATTTGACGAACCATTTAGCAGAATTATGGTAGAATGTGTTGGTCCCTTACCTATGACCAAGTTAGGCATCCAATATTTGTTGACCATTATGTGTGCGTCAACAACATTACCAGAGGCAATTCCTTTGAGGAATATTAAAACCAAGACCATAGTAAAAGCTTTAATAGAGTTTTTTTTTACTCAATTTGGCCTTCACAAATCTGTCCAATCGGATCAAGCGTCAAATTTCATGTCTGGAATTGTCCAGCAAGCTATGCACGAATTGGGCATTTAACTATTTTAATCTTCTGTCTACCACCCTGAGAGCCAAGGGGCTTTTGAAAGATTTCATCAAACTTTGAAGAATATGATTCGATCATATTGATTCGATACTAGTAAAGATTGGGATGAAGGCATTCATTTACTTTTGTTTGCTGTTACGGAGTCCGTTCAAGAATCTTTAGGATTGAGTCCCATTGAACTAGTTTTCGGACATACTGTGAAGGACCATTGAAGTTGTTGAAAGAGAAATTTCTTTCTAATGAAGATACTGAGCTCAATCTTCTTGATTATGTTTCTGATTTCAAGTACAAGTTGTCAAAGGCTTGTGAGGTTGCAAGAGCAAATCTGCAATCTACTCAGTTAAGAATGAAATCAAGATATTAAAAAACTGAAGGGGTAGGAGGTTTTAGCCTGGTGATAGAGTTCTAGCTCTCTTGCCCATTCCACAAAATCCCCTTCAGGCTAAGTATTATGGTCCATACACGGTTGAAAAGACGGTAAATTATTTAAATTACATCATAAATACTCCTGGGAGGCGAAAAGAGCAACAACTTTGCCATATTAACATGTTAAAGGAGTATATTGAAAGAGATAGCCAAGTAAATCATGCAATTAATTTAGTTGTACCTGTCCCACAAACTGAGAATTTAAGTGAATAAATTCAATTGGACTCTGTTGATCTTGGAGCAACAAATCTTCGGAATTCGGAAATTATGAAAAATCTGGACCTGAAACTTTTGCACATGCAACAACAAGAAAGGAATGACCTTATGCAGCTATTATTCGAAAATGAGCACTTGTTTCCAGATATTCTTACAAGGACAAAAAAAAATTTCATGACGTTGAAATTGTAGATTCTAAATCTGTGAAACAACACCCATACAGGATGAACCCTCTCAAACAGGAATATTTGAAAAAGGAAATTCAGTATTTGCTGGAGAACGATTTTATCGAGCCCAGTAAAAGTGATTGGAGTTCACCATGTATACTTGTTCCGAAACCAGATAAACCTTTCCGTATGTGCACTGATTATAGGAGGGTGAATAGTGTGACAAAACAGATTCATTTCCGTTACCAATGATTGCTGACTGTATTGATAAAATTGGAAATGCCAAGTACGTCATCAAAAGTGACCTTCTGAAAGAATTTTGGCAAATTCCACTAACGGAAAGAGCAAAGGAAATCTCTGCATTTGTGACTCTAGATGGATTCTATCAATGTAAAGTAATGCCGTTCGGGATGAAGGGTTCCACAAGTACTTTTCAACGCTTGATGAATATGATTACCTCTGGTCTAGATAATTGTGATGCTTACATCGATGATGTCATCATCTACAACGACACTTGGAAAGAACATCTAGCCACGACCCGGAAATTGTTTGACAGACTCACTGATGCAAATTTAACAATCAGTTTATGTAAAAGTGAGTTTTGCCGTGCTTGTGTAACTTTTCTAGGACATATTGTGGGACATGGAGAAGTTAAACCTATAGATGGCTAAGGTCAAGGCTATCTCTGATTTCCCTGTGCCTGTCAGTAAAAAGCAACTGATACGATTTTTGGGTATGGCCGGATACTATCGAAAGTTTTGTTCGAATTTTTCTAATATTGCTGAACCCCTGACAAACTTGTTGAGTAAGAAAAACAAGTTTCTTTGGACTGAAAAATGTCAGGAGGCTTTTGATAGATTAAAGGCCATACTCAAAAGAGCTCCAAATTTTAATCAATCTTTTAAATTATCTGTTGATGCAAGTGATGTTGGAGTTGGAGCAGTATTGATTCAAGAAGATAGAAATGGTGTTGACCACCTAGTGTGCTATTTCTCTAAGAAATTAAATAAGCACCAAAGAAATTACTCAACAATCAAGAAAGAATGTTTGGTTTTAATATTGGCATTACAGCATTTTGAAGTTTACATTAGCTCAGCTCCTTCTCCGGTTGCTGTGTTTAGTGATCACAACTCCCTTACTGTCATCGACAAGATGAAAAATAAAAATCAAAGATTATTATATAGTGGAGTTTGTTCTTGTAAGGATATAAACTTAACATCAGGGACATCAAGACAACTTTATTGCAGATGCACTTTACCGTGTATAGAGATATTATTCCATATACACTTTATATAATTCATAAGAGTTTTCTTATGTAATTTTATTTTACCTCATATATAATTTACATATGGTAAAAAGAAAGCTTTATTATACAAATCTTTATCTTTATGGGGAAAGTGTCACGTATATGTAATTAAATTATTTATGTGTTAGTTTTAAATTATTTTTTATTTTATTTTTTGTTTCATTACATTTTATTGTAATGATTATTTGCACGGGATTTGATTTTTTTGAAAAAATATCAGTCTGATTAGAACGTAAAAGGTATTATATTTGCGCTATTTTCAGCTCACTCTTGTTCATAGATCTTGTAGACATCAAGTTCAAACGATTGGCTATTACCAGGGTCATAAATAAAAATAAATAAAATCATTCGGTATTTACCTATTTCCAATGTGCTATATGATGGAGATAACACAAACACGGGTTTAGGGGAGGATGTGTTAGCAAAGATGTGAGTAGCTCAATATCACATATGTGCTGAGTCGTGGTCAATTCATTATATTACTATATGCGAGTATTATAGTCCAGAATCTCAACAACTACAACATAATTTAAACCATAATTATAAAAACACCACCAACAGTTTTGTAGCAGGATCTAAAGACTAGCAAAGGGAAGAATAAAGAACATAAACAAAATAAAAAAAGAACATAATCAGCAGCAAAATTCCACTTGTAATATGATATTCAGCATAACTATAAACATTGACAAGAACAGAAAGAACATCATGATCAGCAAAGACATCAATAATAATAATAATAATAATAATAATAATAATAATAATAATAATGATGTTTGCTAATGACGATGATGATTCATGGAGTAACATGATCTCCCTGCACAGCCTATTAAAACAAATGGTTCTAGGCAAATGTTTGAGAAGAATGACATAGCAGTTTAGATAAGCAGTCCCTGTAGCTGAGCCTCCCTTGTTTTATCCAAGCGGATGTAAAAAAAAATTGTTAGCCAAAAATGAAATATCTTTCAGTATATCGCAGAGACTAATATTACACAGATACTTTTTAGACCTTCCTTTTCAAACCTTTCCCCCTCCCAATATGTCCAGATAAGCATAAATGTATGTTTAGTTTCTTTTTCTTTTATTTGGTACAGTTTTGTGTTAGGAATTATCCGAGTATTTTGATTGGCCGACGCACCGACAGCAACATGAAAATGAACTGCTGTACTGAGGACAATTGCAACATTCAAAGTACATAATCACCACCGTCGTCGTCGTTATAACTTTCATCGTCAGTGCGTTTGTCATAGTCATTATCGTCGTTGTTGCCATTGTTTTGTTTTCGTCATTGTATTTTTCGTATCTTCGCTTACTCTACAGCACCAGCTTCTTCGTTGTTGACGCAATTCTGATCAATATAAGAAATGTGGTCACATACCTCATCATTGTTGCTATTTTTCCTTCCGTTCCTGTTATCTTTCTTGTTATATTATTATCATTATAATCATCATCATCGTCGTGGTCGTATTTTCTGACTTCTTATTATGTTTACCTTTTCTTGTTTTACTGAATAGGTTCAGTATCATAATTTAACTTAGGTGCTTATTGAGTTCCTTCACCGAATATCACACCTGCAGACATCATAATAGAATACACCTGGACACAACCTTTATTTATGTTATGTATTAAGCAATATTTGCATACTTAATACAATTAGCGAAAGTTTTACACATTCGATTTTTTTTCATTGCTTATTTTGAATTGCCAATGTTCAGCATAATCAAAAAAAAGAAAATAAAAAAAATAAATAAATAAAATAAATATATAAATATTAATGGCATTATGGCCATGTAAAACTTGTGAACTTGTGTATATTCTAAGTTTAGCAGTATTTTAAACTGAATGTGCTGTGTTAGACATTTCTGTCCAAAATTCATGTTCTTGAAGAATAAATTGATTGCTCTTTTCAATATTTTGAACTTAAGTCTTGAAGACCGACATAACTAACACACCCAAGACTACGACGACCCACCATCACATGGCGACGACCCACTGTGCTTATAGTATCTTCTACAACTGTCAACGTGGACAATGCAGAAATGCGATTCATCACAGTCTCTGCAGACATACCTGTGGTCTTTGTTGTAAGTATACATACTACATGTATTTGTACATATGATTTGCAGTTCTGAGAACAATGAGTGTTGCCTACACTTGCTAAAATATACATATTCCTTTTGTAAGGAAATATCCATTTAAAAATCATCATTGACCCCTTTTCCATCTCTCACAACATATATTTACTAAATCATTTATTAATATCCATAATATATTTCTATTAAAATGAATTTTTGTTTAAACTACCGACAATTGCTAGACAAATAGTTTGGGTGTGTTTTACTTATGATTTTTTGAATAATAAAACTCGAGTTCATGTCTAATAGAATTGATTTAGAAATACAGAAGCAAGATTGCTTGTTGATGGAATTACTCCTCCAACTCGTCATTAGTGTCCATAAATCCTCAAAGTGTGGTCGCCATTCAAATGAAAACTTCAAAAACATGTAGGCAAAATACTAGAAAATGTTCTCTCCTTTTGCACTTGGTCACAGTGACAGCTATAACGCCGCAATCTCGTAACATACTCGATAGTACATTGTGGATTATGAACGTTCATCCAATCAGACAGAGTGTTACATTCACATGTGCTTCAATGACATATTCTGTTTAAACTTATGTGGTGAGTTATGGTGATCGTGTGTATTTTGTATTAATACTTTCTTCTTGTTTTCAGAGGAAACTCGAAATTCATCGACTGATTCTCAGTTGGAAGCTATGCAATCCTTACATCCAGCAGTTATAGTAAATAAAGTATCGTAAAAAAGTAACAAACATGTTAATTATGTTATTGTCAATAACAGTGATCACTCGCTTTGACAATTCAACTTGGGAATGAAGAGAAAGGATTGTCAGTTGACTGAATTACTTGGCTAACTAGCACAAGAGTAACTCGGTGAACGAAACGTAGAAGCGCAGTTTTATCGCCGTCCTCCTTAAGATAATATGCGATATTTTACCTGACATCATTTAATAAACGCATCGGCCACTAGTTTAAAAGCTTTTCACACACAAAGTAGATCAATAGTGTTTAGTACCTGATTACAGCGACTCTGTTTTACGGTTGGCTATTTTACCTGAAGAAGTAAATCAGCTGTGAATATTCGCTATCAAATACAATCTGTTCATATTATGAATGACAGCACATTTTAACCATGTCATTTCTAGTTGTTGGAACTTTCATGGTTAGATGAGTACTGAATTTTAAAATTATGGATAACAGTCCTTTGTCTGAAGATTTAAATTGGGCTTTTACTGTGGCAGATTGAGCTTTTCTGTGAACACGTCGGTGGAAACCGTAAAATGGATACTTGTGATCAGTGTTCACATATCCTCAAACGTCTTTCGCATTCAAAGGAACACTTCTGAATACTGTAGAAAAACTAGCAAACATTTTACTTCTTTTTGGCACCATTTGACAGTGAGACTTACGACATTGCAATATTCGTAACATTCCCGACAGTAAAATGTGGATTTTACTGCGGTAAATCCTCGCTTTCGATCAGTCAAAGTGAGGGTTACATTCGCGTGTGTGTTAGAATAAGATGTCATTTTAATCATAACTAACTAGTGAATGTTTGAACTGATATTTGTTTATTGTTTCAGAATAAACTCGAAAAACAGCGACAACTTCTTAGTTGCAAGCCATGCAATAATGGTGACCAGCAGTTATAGCTATTAAGTCATGATAGAAAAGGATACAAACTTGTTAATTATGTTATATTCATTGATAACAATCACTCGCTTTGCCAACTCAAAAAACATTGCTCCCTTTGTAAATGTACATCTCTATGCCACTGTTAACTTCAACGAACATATTTATGACCATTGCTTTGTATAGGAGATGAAAGAATAATAATTCCACCATCATAAAACTCATGAAATGGCTGAAATCAAATCATATTAATTACGTGATTATAAAAATTGTCAACCAACAGCGTGCGGCGTAGGCAACAAAATATTTGTAATCTTTTCTTTCTTATTTCCTCATAAAAGAACTTGAGAGGAGATATATCGTTTCTCCCGTTCCTGTTTTATTAGTTCGCACATTCGTGTGTTTATCCTTTCGTTAGGCACCCAGTATCTATGACCATATTTCACCTAAACGCATGTAAACTGGCTTGTCGATGGATCTCCACAAGAACAATTCGTAAGTCACTGTAAGCCAATCACCACGCTTGAGTCAAGCCTGTAGTTTTTGTTACGCACACATATTAACCATATCTCATCTAACTCATTCTAATTTGTATGTGGATATAAAGTGGTTAACGTAACTTTGCCATATCGAAACTAAATCAGTGCTACTCATTTTTCATGATTGGGTGACTTTTGTACTTTCAGTTATTTGTTCGTGACAGGATCAATTTCTTGGATCCTATGTCATCCACAATCATGTAAAGCGGTATGCTTATGCGTGTCAGGATGACAACTAAAAATAAATATAATTTACACCCCGTATTATCTTGGATCCTGTTTCTCAAATTGGTATATGAAGGCATCTTAAAATGTATAGCCCAGAGATACCAAAACCGGGAAATAGCGTCCAAAGTTTCATGCTTGAAAGACTTCAGTATTTGCAGTCATTCATTGTTAAGCTCTTAATATTTCATCCACATTTGAATCCCGTCTATGCCAGCAGGAACCATCGGTCATTATGTATCTCAATGTAATACTTGTAAGCTCAATTACCTCGGCTTCAATCCCTAATTCGAGTCTGTATTTTGTGAAATTTTACAAAGATGCCCTTGTTGGCAAGGATATTTACGTTTACGAGTAACCACCTTGTTATAGTGTTGATTTTACACTTGCTTTCTTTTTTCTTTGGTTCTTTCAATTCTTTCTTTCAATTAGAAGCGAGTAAATCCCATACTGAACCTGCAGAAAAGCTAGAAACCGGAGTACTCCTCAAGTTCTTCAAGTTAATATTAGACCTATTAGTAGACATCACAACACTAAGCAATATCCTGATCCATTTGTTTCATTTTCCTACATTTTTAACAACATCATAAGTTCAGATAAACCTTACTTACATTAGGCAATAATTTGAACACAAAATATGGAACATCAAGCATAGTTTGTGTTTTATTGTCTGGAAATGGATGAATTGTAATGAAATGACTGGAATTTGTATTTCTAGGACATTCCAGAATCGACCAAATTACATCTGTTCTATTTGTTATCTAACACAATAACCCTAAGGCTAAATTCAGTAAACACTTTCTGTTTAGATTTTGATGGGTTTGTTTTGTTGTATTGAATGCTGTCTTATCTGGTTTGCACATCTCTAGAACAAATTTATATAAAAGTTAATGATTTTCTTACGGAATGCAGTCGGATGCATAGCAATTAGTGGAGTTTTACCTCAAAGCAAATATGCTACGCACAATATAGTCGTCAATCGTAAACCTGATTAAGCGATTGCAATTCTGACAGCGTCCTGGAAGGGTAGACAATGACATCACAGCAGAAGCGAAAAGAGCTAACATTCATATTTATGAAGTTAATTCCAACTACATCTTATATGACCAGAAAATACAGATATGATGTGTATGATAACAACATTGCATACGAGATTTTAAACTGGATAACTGGCGAACGTCAATACTAATTTATTTGACTTGTTCCAAACAAATATTAAAAACACCAAACGCTTTACATAATTAAAAAGCGTTTCTCTACTCAATTACTTACAGCTAATTTTAATCAGCAATGACATGATTTTCTTAATTCTTAGGAACTGAATATGTATTTGATGTATGTACTGACGCCCAGCTTCTGCCACTATGAGTAATTTGCTCTTAATTGAGTAATGTATTAACCTCTCTCTCTCTCTCTCTCTCTCTCTCTCGCCTGAATCATGTATCTTTTCCTGCCTGAATCAGGCATCTATTTTATAATTGTATGAAATCAAATTAATGTATAGCCAGTATCCATTTTAATTTCATATTGATTGCAGGGGGAGGGCTTATTATAAGTTGTGAGAACATGTAGCCCAACCCCATTTGTATCCATTTATGTTAATTAAAATCACTTAAATGTTGATGGAACCACTTGGAGTATTTAATCTTCCCATAAATTTTATATAAAAGGGAAGAAATCAATTTTGCATTTTCTTGGATAATATTTTGTACTGTGTAAATTTTTATATGTCCATAAAATTGACACAAATATAACCAAAATAACTTTACATGGAAGAAAGGTTATCACCACTTGGATGAAGTAAAATCCTGTTTACCTTTTTCTTTCAAATATGTAGATAAAATTATATCGAAGATATGATTATTTGTGTGAAATGGCAGAGTTCGTGCGACGTACAACATATAGACTTCGGCACGATGTTCTTTCAAATTTCTTATTTTATAAAATTTGGGAAAATGAAATAGAAAATATCAGAGATTCAAGGAGTGTGTCAAATCAACAAAAATATAATGCCATTAGATTGGATACAATGCAAGATTAGAGAGAGAGAGAAATAAACAAAATACTTACACGTAACTGTGGAAAGATAGACACAATGCATTTTTACAAGAATGTCACCTTGAGAATATTTTTAAAAAATTTAACTAATGGACTTAACTCAGATTATTATTAGACTCAGACACCATGCTGCTTTTGTTTACCCTTGATGAAGAGCGGAAACAAGATATCTTTAAAATTTTATTTTGTAGCGAATGCAGACCTTTAAAGACATGTTTGACAATCTAAACCTTTTACAACTTGTAAAAAAAGTATTACTCGTTAAAAATGTTTTGCAATGAACTCTTGCTTAATCAATGAATACAAGAGGAGCAACTCCCAATACGCCTTTTCACGTTTGTACA
>JAECUM010011871.1:0-19760 GCA_016617855.1 Megalonaias nervosa | reverse complement strand
CTACATGATTTTGATCGAAATTCAGTAATATATCCTTGGATGGTTCTTGATGTCCATTAATCCTTAATGAAACCTCAGAAACACCGAGTTTGTCAAATATCATTATACTTTCATCTTGATTGTTTATTCGTGCAACATCTTGAAACGCAATAAATATATGTCTTGGTGCAGAAACACCTTGTTGAGAAGCTATCTGCCATGTAAATAAACCATTAATATTACTCTGGATAGCATCTGTGGTCATAGTCAACCATGACAATGTTGATTTACCGCCTTGACTCATAAAAGATAACAACCGGTCTTCTTCAGATATTGACGGAGTCATCACTGGCATCCACAGGGAAAGTTTTGTTAGTACTGCTTTACCAGGATCGCCAATGGGTTTCCATATTGCATCATTATCATCGCCTTTTCGTACAAGTACAACCGTATGTTTGGCTCCGAAAATAACTTTTCTGACACTTCTACAGAATCCAAAGATATGTGACAGTGGAATCGCACACGAAAATGTTCTCTTATCACCTTTTAACATTGATTTACGTACTGCAAATCCTAAGTTGAAATTTGGATTAGCACCATGAACCACCGGATTTACATCAGCATCAGCGTTGTTGGCGAAGTTTCTTGGTCGTCTTATATCATATTGATCGTTATCAGAGTGGTTAGTTGTGTCCTTCGCAAACATCATTGATGGACCAGCTGATCTTGAGTAATCGTTGCTGTATCTCGCAAGACCAAGTATTGTCGTAGCAACATCAACGTCTTTCTGGATTGCTTCAATATTTTTTCCGTCAATCATGTACGTAGCGCTATCAAATAACGCCATAATACCATTATTAACAAAACCAACAACAATATTAGCGGCGTATGCTACTGGTGCTGCAGGAGCAACATTATTTAAAATTTCACCTTCTACTTCAATAAATGCCTCAGCGGGTAAGAAATATCTACTTGTATCCTGAACTTGAAGTTCAATTCGTCCACGCTGATCTGGAATTCGTGCGTCATAAGAATAATACTGATAATCACGCACAGACTCATCTTTGAGAACTGGTGCATCCATGTCAAACGCGGGGTCAGATATGCGCTTAAACATCTTTATTATTATCGTCTTCGTCTAACTCGAAGACCACTTCCTGCTATCAGACTAGCGGTTATATTTTTTCCTTTTCCGACATCGGGATATCAGCTAACTCCGCTAGTTTTTGATTAGCGGCTTGATTTATTATTTTACTTACGCTTGCAGGCATCACTTCAGTGCTGGGCAATTTCACAGGTTGAGATCGGGCCGGTCTGCGTATTAATCGTGATAGTCTATCTTTAATTGCTGAGAATGCTTTGCTAGCGAGATTACCAACAGCGCTTACACCTTTTTCACGAACAACATCAATAGCTTTCATTCCTAGTTGCTTTGCAATCGGTATTGCTTTTGGGGTTATTCTTGTAAACAGACCCTGAACAACATCACCTAGTCCATCTCCGTAGGTTGCTCTGTATACAGGTAATCGAGAGTTTATTACCCTGACCATGGTAGGTCCACGTTGAGTACCATGCACGATCATTGTTATTATTAATTGTTTTTATCACTAATTACATACTTAGTCACTATAATAATCATCAGCGATTTCATTAATGAGGGATCGATACACATTAATATTCATGATGCCGCCACTAAATAATCGTTTACAAATATCAGCTACTTCATTAATGATTTCTGGGGAATTATTACCAGCTCGTTTTCCTCCGATGAGGATTTCTAGTCGATCAACATCAGCAAGAACGTTATTGGGACAAGTAATAAGACCACTTCCTAGACCACTTCCAGTTGCTCCGGGAGCGTCTTGAAATTCTTCTTCTTCCTCTTCTCTTGTTTGGACTGGTTGTAATCGTTTTTTTTCTTGTAGTTGTTTTTGTAGCTTTTGTTCTAATTGTTTCATTTCTTCTTGTTGTTGTAGCTTTTGTTGTTGTAGCTTTTGTTGTAGTTGTTGCGCTTGTTGTTGTCGTTCTTGTTGTTCTCGTTGTTCTCGTTGTTGTGTTATTTGTTGTTGTTGTTTTAATACTTGTTGTTGTTGTTCTGGTGGCAATAGTATATACGAAGTATAGGTATCTATTGCATTCATATACTCAATAAATCTTGTATCACTATTTCTAGCCTGATCAACGTCATAATGTATGCGAAATATCCATCTGTACCAGGCTTCACGGCTTATAGGTTTATCAGCATATTCAGATTTTAAAAACTGTCTTCGATCATTATAGCTTTTCACAGCAGCCGTAACTAAAATTCCTGGAGTTTCAAACCCTCTAATTACAGTAATAGCATCTTCGGTAAATTTATCACTCAACGCAACTCTCCCCCTCGCTTCTTGTTCTTCTGGTTCTCCTGGTTCTTGTGTACGACCCTTTATATCACCTATTTCACCACGAACTTGTTCAATACCTTCAAGAATTTCCGGAACTGGCATCGCAGCAGCTATTTCGGCTGGAAGTTCACGTAAAATTTTTTTGTCTTTTTTGTTCTTCTTGCTATTTTTTCAGTTCCTTCTGCTATTTTTCCAGTTACTTCAGCGGTTTTCTCCAACACAGGTTGAATACCTTTAGTGGTCTCAGTGATAGGTTTAAATAATTTTTTTTGTATCCTCTTCAAATTTAACTTGAGATTCCTGACGCGATTGTAGTTGTTGCTTAACAGAATCACGAACGGGTAGATATTTTTTAATTGCCTCTAGTCGCTCTCGAGCTAATTTAGCTGAGTGTGGTTCTCCAATACTCATTATTGATAATATCTATAATGGCTGGTTAATTTATAGCAGCAGAGAGGGTGAAGGACATACGCGTAGTGACCAGATTGTGAAAAAATCTGGTCAATTAAAGAAGTTTTCATTATTAAGGCAAAAACTTCTTTTTTCAGCCTTCGTAGGAACCCTTAATTTTCAAAAATAAGGTCTCTACAAAGTTGTAGGGTTCACCCTCTCTGCTGCTCGCTGTGACATCATAGCGCATGAATTCAATCTGGATTGTACTGGATGACACCTTTAGGTTGATTTCGTCCAAAAATGTCGACGTGCTTTTACGTTTATTTTGCCGTAGGCACTTCTCGGCGCGTCTAAATAATGACATTCAAAAGGAATGTGTATGTGCAAGAATCCAAATGAAGTGATTGCTTGCCACTTAAAGGTATGTAGAATCTAATTCTAAAAATTGTCACCCATGACTGAAATAGTCGGTGTTGAATGTGTACATGACCTGTGTGACTTCTACTAAAATCGGAAACAAAGGTTCTAGTTAGAAAGCATTGGAGGAAATATGAAAATTTTTACAGTGCAGGCGAGTCTGGTTCAGTTTTGAATGGTGTATTATTGCATATTATCGCAAATGCACATAATCTTTGAAAGTCTTGTTGGTTGTTAATCTATGCGCAGTAACTGGGGTTCCGGAGGTTTGTATTGTTTGGATAACGATGTTATTATAACCGAACATTAATGTAACTGCTTGGAACTCGACATAGTTCTACATTAAATATTGTGAATTATGGCATCATAAAAATGATGAGCAATGCTGTGCTTAAACAATGGAGAAGCACTCATTTCTATAAAATTAGATTATTCCACTAACGTTTGACATAGGAAGAAAAATATATTCCAGTGCAAGTCTGTGTGCTGTAAAGGTGATCATCATGTATGCGGAACATTGGCTTCACTATGAATTAGCAAGGAGGTAACATATCAAGAATGCTTTTCTCAGTTACCAATCCTCTTTCATTGAGTCATGCATACAAAGTTGCACTTATATTGCATTTTAATGCAAGTATAGTGAGGGCTCTTTTGTCGCGTACATCATTACCTACGTTGGATATTTAAGTTATTCTGGTACCGGTATATTGTTACTCACAGTGTCGACCGACTTACTGTAGCACGTGCAAAACACTGGCTTCAGGTGCTCACTTATTATGTTTTTCGTCTTTTGTTTTCCGCCACGCACCAGAATATAGAGTTCTAATTTTTTTAGTATAGTCACACTGCTTGATACCTCATGTATATTCTTTTCGTCTTTCAAGGTGGTTGATGGACAATAGTGGTGTAGGAAACATAATATTTAGCCCATTCAATCAGTTCTCATCAATATAAACCAAAAGTGACTTTCTGCCAATTTTTTATTTAAACAAAACCTATAGGTAAATGCTGGCTCATTGGGTATTACCCTTAGAAGTTAATCTTCGGTTCCGTGGTTTTCCATTTTTTTAATGGGAAAAACTTGATTTATATGTCGTCAAACTTTTATGAGCTTAACGTCTGGCCCAGCGGTCGTAAAATTTGTGTATATGATAAGCCTAGCTTACCAACTCCCACAATAAGCGTACGTTCAGGCTCAATGTTAGTCAGTGTTTTTTTTAAATTATTTACATATGGCTCTGTGATCGTCAAAATAGTTGTCATAACAACACAGCCATCGACTCAAACCCGCACACTAACATATATAGGAAAGAAGTCAACAATACCTGAAATTTGTTAGCGGCATTTGACTGTTTTGATCCACTGACTACATTCAAATGTTATGTTATAAAAATGAGAATAATCCAGTTAATACAAAAATCATCCTAATTTTTCGTTAACTTGCACACTAAATAATATGTCCGGTCCGGGTCTATTCTGATAGGGACGTCAATATTGTATATACACCTAAATAATCAATTGGCCTTTTAATGAATTCACAGTCCTTAAGATACAAAATTAGATCACCGCTCGAACCCCGGCCGAGTCATAGGAAAGACCTTTAAAAATGGTACTGACAGCTACCTCGCTAGGCGCTCGGCATTAAGACGTTAGTGTTAGGACTGGTCGGCTTGGTGTCAGAATAATGTGACTGGATGGGACATCATGCTAAATATCTGCGGCATGATGCCCCAACTAGACAACACAATAAACTGCCACACTGCAGACATCGTAGCGATATGACTGAAAAATTGTTAAAGCTACGTTAAAAATCCAAGTAACACAAATACAAACACATACAAAATTGGGAACACAGATCCATTAAAAGTTAGTGCAGGCTATGACAATGTTTGATTTTTGAAATTTGTGAGAATTTAATTACGTAATTACCGGAACTAGTCAAACATGTCATTAGTAGCAGACGTTTTGAAATATCCATATAAAATTCGTGGAAAGTAAAACTATATTATCAAAGATTTTAGAAAACTATATATTTATTGGCTGTGGTTCTTTCTCTGCAGAAATGACAAACAAGCAATGGAAAACTGATGTATTGAACTCATTTTTCAGAAATAGTGTGTGATCTTGTTCCAGATGAGACAAAATGAAACAAAACAACGGATATTTATGTCTTTTTCCTTCACAGCTATAAACCCATTTACCTCGTTCTTTATCCAATTACTAAACTTTACATATTAGAGTCTTTTTTTTTTCATTTTATTCATTCCAAGGGTTTTCTTATTTTCTGCTTGTAAGGGTGACAATCTGGTGCGAAACTCTAGAACGACCAATTAGCGTAGCATCTGTCATATTATTAAGATGATTTGTTGTGATGTGATGTGATGTGATTATGATTTTTAACGTAGCTTTAAAAATTTTTCAGTCATATCGCTACGATGTCTGCAGTGTGGCAGTTTATAGTGATGTCTAGCACTGGGGCATCATGCCGCAGACATGTAGCATGATGTCCCACCCAGTCACATTATCCCGACACCAGGCCGACCAGTCCTAACACTAACCTCTTAATGCTGAGCGCCAAGCGAGGCAGCTGTTAGTACCATTTTTGTAAGTCTTTGGTATGACTCGACCGGGGATCGAACCCACGACCTCCCGCATCCGAGGCGGACGCTGATGATTTGTTGTCTCGCCGATTGTAGATGTAGTATCTACAATATAAAGCCATACATTTCGTATAAAGGACTTTCAGATTCTTTTATATCAAAATCATCTCAACTTTCAGAACTTTACCTGATATTCAAATAATAAATCTATTTCCTTCATTAATGAACAAAGTGCAACATGAAATAAGAATTGAGATTTACCACAGACAAGAATATCAATAACCTCCAGTCTAACGACTTTGAAAATTACAAACATTGATTGGACAGAGCAATTGCAAATGGAGCATGCAGATAGAATACCAGTAAAATTGTATCGAAAAGGATTTGATAAAAGAATCGGGAAACAAATAAGGAGACAGGAAACCTTTGTCACTGCTAGAGCAATCTCGAAATCATTTTGTGATGATCTACATATAACGTATTAGCAGATTCATTCAATCGAGAACAGATTGCAAATAAGCGGAAAGATGGGTTCAACTCAATGAATTACTTCACTAGATTTTTGCCACTTAAAGTTGGGATTACTTAGTACAAGTTTGATGACATTTAAACATATCAATTTATAACCAACCGCTCAAAGCATATAATAAAAAATAAGGAATCTGAAATAATGAAAAAATACTTAATATATAAAATGAGCATTGGTCCTCTGCTGTCAGTGTGTTTGTACCTATGGCCGACATTTTTGTGGAAACTCTAGTCTTGGGTGTTTGACCACAGAGGCAGTGAACTTTTCTCAATAAGGATGTTTTGTCACCTTGAAAGATTTAGAATTTTTCAGAAGTTCTTATATCTCGTAATTGTTTGACTTTTGACCATTTCTGTGACATATTTGCACTGTCTTGCATATATCTAATGCTTGCCGTTGAAGACATTTGTTTTTTGTTGATCTTGATCGAATGAGTCAAAAGAGGTCCACGTTTTTATAGAATCATTATGAAAATCATCGTTTCTGAGACTTCAGGCATTGAGATGTTTACGGTTTCCGATTGATTTATATTTAATGTTGTATCTGAATTAATTGTTTGTGTTAATGATTGAACAAATGTATATCTTGATTGGCTAATTAATCTAAACGTTCCATAACCACAGTATTTTTATTCCTATATTTCCTATTTCTTAATTAATTCCGATTTATTCACGTGTTTTCTGGAAATATTCATTCACATTTTATCTACGTTTTACCATATACCTTCATGTGTTGCTAATATTTATGACATTACCTTCTGTTGGATGCATTTTGCCAAGATATGCAATAATGATTTCGTTTTTTAATTGTCACGACTATTATAGGATTGAATGATCATGGTTGGGTATCTATTTATGTGTAAAACTTATCTAATCATTCACAAAGTAAATAAAGTCCGAATGAATTTATGTTAACGTTGTGAATGATTAGGTAAAATTTACACATCAATAAGTACCCAGACATGATCATTTAATGCTTATAATTCCAATGTACTTCCATTTTGTCATCAGATCAGCAGATTTCATCAACAAAACGTGTATGCCGATAGAAGTTTTCTTTCATTAGCCTCTTAACTGCGACAGAATGGATAGTCCGATCTTCGCTAGCCAAGAGTAGCCAATTTTTTATAAAGTAATATAGAGTAGAGTGCCCTAGCAGGTGATATCTTGTTATGATCACTATTTTAATATATATAACAATGGTCGATGCTGTTTAAACCAGGATATTCCGTTTTTCTTTTTTAGATTTACGCTTGCGTATGGCACGTGTTATAGCATTCGTTGGTGTTACTTTCTACGCATTTCGATCTTTTAAAAGCAAAATCGTGTCCATTTTTAATGAGATCCCTGGCTTGACATGTGACCCTGACCTTTAATAACAGCTGCTGAAACATGTACAATTGCCATGCAATAATTTCTGAAGATAGGCTTCTAAAGCCTGTCACATGCCTTTTTCGGCAAAAGGGGTAAGTGCTGGAGTGCAGGAAGGTCTGTCCAATTGCATTGTTTTAAATTCTAATGGTCGATTGGAATCTGTGGCTTGTAAATTTTGATCGGAAATTACATGAGTGGGTGGGTGTGGGTTTGTTGTTGTTATTATTAGGGTATAAGGCGTTGATATAGATAAAATTTCACATTAAATTACCTGGAAACAGGGAATCAAAAATAATCCTCAGAATATTTCCATGTGTAAAAAATTCCAGAGCAGTATCACATGACCATTTACATCCAATTTAGACGTAGAAAACGCGGTCAATTCATGTAAATTGGAATAATATATGGTCATAAACTAAATAACAGAAAGAAAGAAAGCTATCACGGTTTGTAAACTTAAACAAATATTTTAATTATCAAAGTTATAAAATAAAAATTTAAGAGGAACTTACAGTATGATGAAGAAACTTGCTAAAATAAACTATACAGCAGGAGAACTTGGAACAGAGTCAGTAGAGTAAGTGAGCTGTCTCTATCACACACACACACATACACTGTATATATATATATATATATATATATATATATATATATATATATATATATATATATATATATATATATATACATTGCTACGATTCTATAGTCACAAACTAAGTAACAGAAAGAAGCAAAACCCACAAGTTTTGCAAAAACTTAACAAATAATTTAATTGTTAAAGTAAAAAGTGAAAACCTGAGAGGAACTTACGATCTTATGAAGCGAATCTAAAATAATATTGACAAAGTTCTATGAAAGTCCAAATAAATGAAAATCTCCGTATAAATTTCAAAACCGGAAATGTACTGGTCCTCCGAGAATCGTGAGGTTCTCTAGATGGTGTGGTCCCGAACTCCTTCGAATAATTCTCAACAGTTCCAGAATAATACGATAGTCCAAATAATGAGCACTTTCTATTTCCACTGAACAGTCAAAACAAATGGGTTTATTTTCCTGTTGAATAATATCTAAGTCCTATACAGGTAGAACATAGTATGCAATCTCTTTGCACAAATCTTTTCCGCGAGACTCGGGTAACAACAGCAAAACTTATTGTTAACGGTCAAGAGGACGCAGTATTAGGTGATTAGTATAGGGGACGATATGGCAACAATGGAACTTATCAATGAAATTAGATGAAAAGGAATATAGCGACAATGGGAATTTAACATGGGAATGGCACCTGGGGGTCAACATTGCCCCCCACTGTAGCAAGATTCCTGGAATACGTGAAATAATCTTTCGAGGACTAAAAACGCTGGCCAATTTCACCCGATGGATGTTAGACCCTATCGACGAGACGTGGAGCCAAAAGGACATCGAACGTTACGGAGACTGTCATTGCTATGCCACGGTGATGGCTCACAATTTCTCGGGATACGATGGACAGTTTCTTCTGAAATGCTATACGGAATAAAGTACCGAACGCCCTAAAGTCACCTTGAACGGAGCCAAAATCATCTCCGTGCAAGTGGGTCAAGTGCAGTTTAAAGATTCGATGAGTTACTTGGTCATGCCATTGAACCGAATGTCTAAAACGTTTGGAATGACAGAAATGACCAAAGACTATTTCCGCGCTTTTTCAATACCGAAGCCAATCAACACGCCTTTATTTCACACTTGCCTGATGTTCACTACTACAACTCCGACAACATGCGCACCGAACAACAGAAGTCCCACGGACTTGTATCATCGCGTTTTACCTTACCATTGCCAAGGAAAACTGTTGTTTCCTTTGTGCCGTACTTATGCCAAAACGTGTAACCAAGACCAACCTTGTCATCACACTCAGGATGAACAAACATTGACGGGAACGTGGGTCAGCGTGGAATTGTTTAAAGCTTTGGACCTGGGATACCAACTATTAGAAGTGTACTACATTTACCACTTTCACAAGACAGAACAGTGCCATAATGACGATGAGACTGAGAAATATTTTTCGCGGACTACGTGAATGCCTTTTTGAAACTGAAACAAGAAGCCAGCGGCTATCCTTCCTGGTATCAAACTCTCGAAGACCAAAAGAAATTCAAAGAGAAATACTTTGACCAGGAAGGCATCACTTTAGACCACGTGGAGAAAAGCGACTGACGGCAATCATTTGCCAAAGTGATGTTGAATTGCTTGTGGGGTAAAATGGCACAACGACCGTGTTGACCTTGAAAAAAGAGTATTTAACAGAACCTTCTCGCTACTTCCAGATGATTCACGACAACACCAAATACATGAAACACGTGGACGTCTTTCGTGAAGGCTTGATCCTGGTCAGTTACGAAGAAGAACTTGAGTTTGTAGAGGCCGACTAATTTGGAAATGTCATCATTGCGGCCTACGTGACAGCCCATGTTCGTTTAAAATTGTACGAAGCTTTAGAACTGTTAGGAGATCCCGTCCTGTACTTTGATACGGACAGTTGCATTTACATTGATCGCCTTGGTCACCGTCACCTAAGGAGACCGTTTAGGAGCCTGGATGGACGAGCACCCCGACGACAAGATTCTACGTTTTGCCAGTGGCGGTCCAAAAAATTACGGCTACCAATACCGGGACCAACGAGGAGAAGTGCACACCGAGTGCAAAGTGAAAGGTTTGACACTGAATCATCGCACGAGTCAAGTGGTGAACTTTAGCGTGCTGAAAGAAACGTTGCAAACTGGAGAGGATCAACACTTTAGAGTGACCACCTACGAACTGCACAAGATTGTACGTTTACCCACACACCAAATCGTCAGTCGGTCCTTGGCAAAATGTATCAAATCGTGTACCAGAAGAGAGTTCGGCTTCTCAAGCACTTCACTATACCGTATGGACACGCCGATATTGGCCAGCGTATAAAGGGGAAAACTTGCAAGACCGATAGTTTATTGTGCCTACAAATGCCAAGCGAGAAAGATGAATCATTTCAGACAGCAAGTATCGAGCGAGAGACTCATATCCGATGAGAAACTCAAGTGAGATGCTGTGCCTCACGATCACATCACCAATGCTGTATCACATCCTAGTTGTTTATCTACAAACGCCATGGCAAACTGTGCAACCGGTGCGACTTCCAGACTACAAGACCTTACCTTATGAACACGCTGATATCAACCAGCATAAAAAGGAGGCGCCTTCCAATAATGACACTTCATTGAGAGAACAAACGCCGAGAAAGATGAATCACTCTACGCAGATGAAATAATAGAAAGAACAAACATCATCGACTATTCACCACCATACGGTTACAGCAAATTGCGTCCAAAAAGGAAAAGAATTCAGTAGACATAAAGGAGTATTTTAGCATCCAAAATGACTCAGACAGCGACTTCGAGAAAATTTAGGACGACAACTTACACCTACACTGTGAAATTCAAAGGCTTTGCGTCTGATGTTCCACCCGAGGAAGCAACAGGTTTCATTACAAACTTATTTGACTCACTGTTTGAGGAACTCAAACGTCAGTGCCAAGTCGAAGATCGAAGTCGTTTGAGCCTATCTATGTATCACGACAGTTTGGACTCGCTCGTATGTCTCGGGTTTAGTACACCTGCAGAATTAACTTCTTCCAAACTTTTGTGAGCTATTGAAGTCGTGCAGACGACGAGAGAATAATTTGACATCACCGATGGAAAAGTGACCATTCATATGGCATACGTTGGGAAGAAGACAATGACTGCACTCGATCTGCTTACCGATAAGTGTACCTACCACGATGAATACAACAGCAGATTTACGAATGATAGGGAGTACGTGGTGGGTGTTAAGTGTCTAGCCTCGTACAAAAGTAACAAAGAAAAGAGTGAAGCCAACAAGCTTTGTAAATTTAACAAAATAATTTATTTCCCTAGAAAAACAAGGTACAAATATGAAAAAGGACTTACGGTTTATGAATCAAATCCAAAAATTAATCCAATAATTAAAAATACAAGTCCTATAGCTAAAAAGATCTAAATGAATGGAAGTTCGAATCCCGATGAAGTTCCAGGATGGAAGGCGATGACGTCTCCGATAACCTGTTTTGTGTTGTCGTGTCAACAGTTCCTTGTTGAATCACCAAGAATAATATTCCGGCTTTAGAATTCCGAATAATTTTCAGTAAATGTTTTTGTCCACGAATTCTGATGAGCACTAGACAAAGTCTCCAGGGAAAATAAATCATTTTAAATAAAAAATACTCAATTCAAACTGGCAACAACAAAAATAATACCTTTGAGCCCGAAGGTATGATTTACGACTGAATAAAAAACACCATGAAACATCACTTTAACTCTAACTACAACGCAATTTAGATCCCCCGTGATGGGGTCACGTGATCACTTAGTTCAAGCAGCTTAGTAACACCACACGCCGACTGTCACGTTCGCCATGAACGAATTCGATTCTACTTAACGAATCTAGCTATAAGACTCAATAATAAAAAAAATAAAACAATTTGCTTACAACAGAGCTGAAACTGGCCCTGAAATCTAGGTCACCAAAAGATACAATGTTTCTACGAACTGCGTATTTATCAGGTTTAACAGAACTGAACTGAATTTTCTGGAAAAATGTCAAATCCGGTGAATAAAATTATCATTCCAATAACATGTAATGAAATAAAATAAAATAAAAAAGAACTTAAAACTAACACACAAGTAATTAAATAACATATAGGTAACACTTCCCCCATAAAGAAAAATAAAGATTTATATGATAAAGCTTTCCTTTTACGATATGTTAATTATACATGGGGTACAAAATTACATAAGAAGAACTCTTATGCATTATACATAGTGTACATGAAATAATATTTCTATACACGCTAAAGTGCATCTGCTATTAGATTATCGTTTTCCTTGATGTGCCTCATGTCAATATTATATTCCTGTAACAACAAAGTCCACCTTAATAATCTTTGATTTTTGTTTTTCATCTTTTCGATGAAAGTAAGGGGGTTGTGATCACTAAACACAACAATCGGAGAAGGAGCTGAGCAAATGTAAACTTCAAAATGCTGTAATGCCAGTATTAAAGCCAAACATTACTTCTCGATTGTTGAGTGATTTCTTTGGTGCTTATTTAATTTCTTAGAAAAATAGCACACTGGATGATCAACACCATTTTTATTTTCTTGAATCAATACTGCTCCAACCCCAACATCACTTGCATCCACAGATAGTTTAAAAGATTGACTGAAATTTGGAGCGGTAAGAAATGGTGCACTTTTAAGTATGGCCTTTAACTTGTCAAGAGCCTCCTGACATTTTTAAGTGCAAAGAAACTTGTTTTTCTTGCTCAATAAATGTGTCAGTGTTTCGGCAATATTAGAAAATTTAGAAAAAAAATTCCGATAGTATCCAGCCATATCTAAAAATTGCATCAGTTGCTTTTTACTGACAGGCACAGGAAAATGAGAGATAGCCTTGACCTTAACATCTATAGATTTAACTTGTCCATGTCCCACATTATGTCCTAGAAATGTTACACAAGCACGGCAGAACTCACTTTTGGATAAATTGATTGTCAAATTTGCATCAATGAATCTGTCAAAGAATTTCCGAACTGTTGCTAGATGTTCTTTCAGGTGTCGTTGTAGATGATGACATCATCGATGTAAGCATCACAATTATCTAGACCAGAGGTAATCATATTCATCAAACGTTGAAAGGTACTTGGCGAACCCTTCATCCCGAAAGGCATTACTTTATATTGATAAAGTCCGTCTGGAGTCACGAATTTCCTTTGCCCTTTCCGTTAGTGGAATTTGCCAAAATCCTTTCAGAAGGTCAAATTTGGTGACGTACTTGGCATTTCCAATTTTATCAATGCAGTCATCGATTCTTGGTAATGAAAATGAATGTTTTTGTCACACTGTTCATCTTCCTATAATCAGTGCACATACGGAAAGTTGTATCTGGTTTCGGAACAAGTATACATGGTGAACTCCAATCACTTTTACTGGGCTCTATAAAATCATTCTCCAGCAAATACTGAATTTCCTTTTTCAAGTATTCCTGTTTGAGAGGGTTCATCCTGTATGGGTGTTGTTTCACAGGTTTAGAACTCACAATTTCAACGTCATGAAAAATATTGTTTGTCCTCGTAGGAACATCTGGAAATAAGTGCTCATATTTAAATAATAACTGTTTAAGTTCATTCCTTTAATTGTTGCTGCAAATGTAAAAGTTTCTGGTGCAGATTATTCATAATTTCCGAATTCCGAAGATTTGTTACTCCAAAATCAGTAGAGTCGGATTGAATTCGTTCACTAAAATCCTCAGTGAGTGGGACAGGTACAACTAAATTAATTGCATGATTTACATGGCTATCTCTCTCAATATACTCCTTTGACATGTTTATGTGGCAAAGTTGTTGTTGTTTTCGCCTCCCAAGAGCATTTTTAATGTAATTTAAATCTTTTCCTTTCAACCGTGCACGGACGATAATACTTGGCCTGAAGAGGATTTTGTGGAACGGACAAGAGAGCCAGAACTCTATCACCAGTCTAAAAAGTCCTCTCCTTTGAGATTTAATCATACCTTAATTTCATTTCTGACTGAATAGAGTGCAGATTCGATCTTGCGACCTCACAAACCTTTGACAACTTATACTTAAAGTTAGAAACATAATCAAGATTAAGTTCAGTATCTTCAATAGAAAGAAGTTGAATAAAATTATCATTCCAATAACATGTAATGAAATAAAATAAAATAAAAAAGAACTTAAAACTAACACACAAGTAATTAAATTACATATATGTAACATGGAAAACATCTACTCTGGGACACAAGTGGTAGCTGACCAGATTTGAAACAACGTGTATGACGGATAAAGAGAGAAACCTGAAATTTGTCTTATTGGATTGTTTGTTTCTTGTTTTGTTTTAGCTTAATCTTAAACCAGAACATTTAATATAACTTGAAAGAAAATGGCACTCTTTTATGAAATGTAAATACATTGTACATGAAGTGATTTGTAGAAGGCATGATCTTTACTTTTTAAAATTAGTTTACTAGAACCAAGAACTAAATAACTCGTAAAGAGGTTTGTTTGTTTGATGTTCAAATGGTTATGTATTAAACGGATAGTGCTCAGACCTAGGCACGGGCCAGAGAGCCCATGTGTAGACTTGAATAAATGTTTTGTACCCATACAATAGACTTTTCTTTTTCGAATCTCTATTCTATCTATGAGTCTTTCTTTGGAACATCTCTGTCCTCTTTTCTGTGTGTTTCTATCTTCCTTGTTTGGATGTGTATGTGTATGTTTCTGTATCTCTATGTTTGTCCCTATCAACCTTTGTCCCTATAAATGCATTTCAGTCTATAAATAGTTTTGACCCTATAAACCCCATGATGTCACCAATATTCAATTCCCATTGACCCCCAGGTGCCATTCCCATGCTGAATTCCCATTGTCGCTATATTCCTTTTCACCTAATTTCAATCGTGAAGTCCCATTGTCGCCATATGGTCCCCCTATACTACTTACCTGTCATTGGTTGCACGGATGTGATTATCAAACTCGTGAGAAATTTTAAAATACCCAGGCGGGAGTCTCCATGCATACTACTCGATCAGACGATCGATCGCATTCACGCTGCAATGGTAGACATATAAATTTTTTTCTTGACCGGAACAGTCGGCGCCATTTATATGGAAAACCTTATTTACAATCTGAATATCGGCAGTGTCTGTCAACGGTTTCAGTCTTCCGACCATAGTCGAGTTAGAGTACCCTGAAGAATCCGAAGCGCAAACGAGACGAGACGAGACGAGACGAGACGAGACGAGAGAAAAACGCATTTCAGAAATTAAAAGCTTTCACACGTTTACAGTGTGGCGATGAAGTATTATTTGGTTAATGGTTTTTGTTTTTACATATTCATGACAGTCTTGTTTCGTCTTTTGGATTGTGAAATAGTGTTTAAGTCAGTTCATTATTAGAGTTTGCGTTATTAATTATTATTATTATTATTATTATTATTATTATTATTATTATTATTATTATTAGAGTGCTTTGGTGTTTTCACTTAAACCATATCCATTTGGTTTCTATCCTGTTACAAAGGGTTAATTTTGTGCTGTATTTGTATTGGGTATAATATGACACAGAAAACACTGTCTCTTAAGTGCTATTTAGTTTGGATAACAGTATCAACATATACGACCACTGTTATGTACGTGATACTTAGGCAAGGCACTATACTCCAATTGCTTCGGCACTAAATAAACTGTATTGAAGTGCCGTAATGCACACAAAAACAAACATATGCATGACCGCGTTAGAAACGAATTCTCTTTAGGTCATGTACAACAGACGAATGCAAGAGACATACAGCTTTACGGATTTAGGTCATGTACAACAGACCAATGCAAGAGACATACAGCTTTACGGATTTAGGTCATGTACAACAGACCAATGCAAGAGACATACAGCTTTACGGAATAAGGGGACTGTTAGCTCAGATCAACAGATTTAAACAAAGATGAAATTTGAGATTATACAGACATATTACGACTGAGCACCAAATTGAAGAAATTGATAACAGGAAAGCATGTACAAATATTTCAGAAATTGTCAAGATTTGTAAAATAAAGTTGCCAAGTAAATCAGGAAAAGCGAAATATATAGACTAAAACTGTTGTTTCGTTTATCGTTGATATCTTGCCAAATAAGGACGATGGAGGAAAATAATGTAGTAAAAAGAATGATTTTTTAGATGTATTGTTATAATTGTATTGTTCAGAGTCAGAGGTGAGTAATAACTTTCTGTTCACGGCCATCAAGCTTGTTTTGTCCAACAGATACGAATCACATTTGACTCATCTCAGAATGTTATGCGTGCAACATTGTTTTATTCTTGCCATCAGGAAAAATTATTTAATATATTGATGGGGTCAACTCTCTGTGAGTGTGCTAGTTATCATACGGCTGTGGTTTATCCCGGTAACCATGTTATTCGAAATAGTATGCATATCCCCTGAATCCATGTATAGAATTGCAAGCTAAAGTCATTATATTCGTTTATATTGATCTTTCACTGAATATTTTAAGACCGAAAAATCATTTTCGCCAGATTTAATAACAAATTAGAGACTAAGTTATTACGATGATGGATAAAATGTATGCTATGTTTTATGCTGACACATGTACAAATATAACATAAATTATATGTAATACTATTTCATCCACATATAGCCCGAACAGGTATACACTGCATATTGTAGTTAAAATACAAATTTGATTAAGGCTAAATTATTGCAGCCCTCAACCTATATTATCTGAAGCATGTAGAACACATATCGGGAAATTTTGTAAAGAAATACGTCCAGTAGTTTATACTCTTGTCAAAAGTATTTGAAGATAAGCATGCAAGCTGCCATTGTTTCAACGTGCATAATTTCTGTTTGGAAATTAATTTCATCCAAGTTTAATATTTGGAATACTCATACGCACTTTCGAATAGCAGCTGCAATCTCCCGCAGAAAATGAGTCTAATGTAAACTTTTTCTGGTCAGGCGAATAAAGGGCGTAGCGTAGTGTGGAACGGAAAGCATGTGACATTTAACGTTCAATGAGTACCATTTTGTCTTGATTTTATTTTTAGCAAAGCTACATATATTATACCTATTTGTGCCTAGCATTTGTACATGCGGATGTAATCGTTGAGTTTCTGCTAAGTCATACTCATGATAGGTAACCACTTTAAAAGACATTTTGACATTTTATACATGCAACGTTTCAAAACCTGCAATTTTAGCTATAATAGGTAAGTAGTTTGTTATTTATATGTTATGTTCGTTCAGCTAGGTAGAACTTATATATTTACGCTCATCAACCACGGTGTGAAAATTCCTAAACCCTTGTGTTGGTCCCATAATTAATGGCGACAGTTTCTACGCCTCCCTCCACAGCCCAATGACAACAAGTAATCAGGCATAGAAGTAGTATAGTGGGGCACCCTACGGACAATGGGAAAATACATTACAGAACCCCCCCCCTTCCCGGGACACGTGTACGGACACGATTTCTACGGACAAAATATCACCCTGGGTACGTCTACAGACAAGATTTCTACGGACAAAATATCACCCTTGGTACGTCTACGGACATTGGGAATTTTGCATAGCGACTAGCACACCATGGGTCAATATGACGTCACGGTGCTGGACACTTGCAACAATGTAGCAAGTACCGTGACGTCATGCCACCTGTTTCATTTCTATACAAAGTGTTATGCATTTGCGTTCGTGTCAGTGGATAGTAGAGTATGTTTTAAATTTTTTTTGGCAAGAAAGAATAAATCTTTTCGAGGCAGTGGAGTGGCACTGAAAAGGGCATTTGGTTTTTGCTTCTATTGTCTCCAGTTCTTCCACCAGCTTCTTAATTTTCCAATGATTCCTTTCTTCATCTTTTTCTTTTCTTCGTCTGGAATCCAGTCTGGATGTCCCATGTCTCTAAATTTTTTCTGTATTTTCATCCAGTTGATGTTCAGTGTTTCAAAGTCCTGTTTCTTTGTTTGGTTTTCCTTCTTCTTTCTCTCGTTTGTCCAGGTGTCTTTGATTTTCTTTACCTCTTCTTTCATTACTTTTTTCATCTTGTCTTCTGCTATTATTAATTGTTGTAAACCCCACTGGACAAAAGACCACTCTGACCAATTAAATGTATCTTGCAAGAATCTCCTCACTTGGATGACAAGATCAAGGGCTTCCTTCAATGCCCCCACTCTTACATACTTAGGCTTGATGAATCCTCTTATTTTTTCTACCTCCTCTTCTATCATTCCTGCCACCTGATCCCTGACTACTTTGAGGCTAGTGACTTGCCTGGTCACAAAGTCTTGGCTGACTGGATAGCTCCATTCTCTGTGTCTTAATTCATTAAACAAATTCATTTTTTCTGAAATTGTTGACTAGTCAACGCGTGTAGCTAGACTGACGAGCGTTCCGCGTTATATACGTCAAGCACGGACGTGAACGAAAACATCCCTTACACTCACTTCACGTATTATATACTATCTACACCAACAAACGAGAATGCATAAAACACACACCTATTTACTATCCACACCAACGAACGCGAATGCATAAAACACACCATACCTACTATCCTCAACAAGGAACGCGAAAGCATAAAACACACCATATTTACTATAAAACCAACGAACGAGAATGCATAAAACATGCACACTATACTATCCTCACCAACGAATGAGAAGTCATAAAACATACACCTATTTACTATCAACACCAACGAACGAGAATACATAAAACACACCATACCTACTATCCACACCAACGAACGCGAAAGCATAAAACACACTATACTGTCCACACAACGAACGAGAATGCATAAAACACACCATATTTACTATCCTCACCAACGAATACGAAACCATAAACACACACACATATACTATTCACACCAACGAACGAGAAAGCATAAAACACACCATATTTACTATCAACACAAACGAACGCGAATGCATAAAACATACCATACCTACTATCCACACCAATGAACGCGAATGCATAAAACGCAACATATTTACTATCCACACCAACGAACGCGAATGCATGAAACATACACACTATACTATCCACACAAATGAAGGAAGAGAAGAAACACACACACACACACACACACACACACACACACACACGTGCGCACGCACACACACAGCAGTAAAGTAGTGAGTGTTTATAGTCACACTACTCTACATTCACACAAATTGGCAACTTGAATAGTCTCTCTTTTCTACAGATTTGGTTAGCCCTGAGAAGGGCTTTTTTTCTTGGAACTCCAATTGCACCTGGCTAATGGTGGCACCTACCAGGTCTGGCCCCACAGACACAACGTCGGCTCCAGTCCTGCTCCCAATTGATGTGTGTGGTTGGGAGCGCAGAGGGAGCTTGACTGGCTTCATTATTCCAGTCTTCATTTTGAGGGATAGTGAACACTTGTTCACTCCTTCTTCTATTCCACACCCTGGGATGATGTTGCTGAACCTACGGCTCACACTCTT